>JAXIVD010004831.1:27500-32905 GCA_036785275.1 Cancer borealis | reverse complement strand
GTGAGAGCAGAACACACACGTCTTGTCAGTCAGATTACCGTGATACTGAGACATTACACAACAACACTTTATCTTTAATACAAATAAAACACATTACATAAACATCAATAATCTCTGGTGCCCCCCCCCCCCCCCCCAAAAAAAAAAAAAAAAAAAAAAAAAAAAAAAAAAAAAAAAAAAAAAGTAACAATAATAACTTCCCTTCATAGACATTATAATTCAAAATTAAAATCATCAAACTCATCCGATTCCAACGCTTTATATTTATTCAAACCATTATTAGCGTTTGGGAGAGAAAGATTAATTGGTCTTCCCGCTAATGGGCTGGGGGAGAATATACACCTCTTCTGAGGGGTAGGAGGGGTGATAGGGGAGAGAGAGGGAGCATCGGGGGTCTGCCTTATGCTGGGGGGATTAACACGACTAATATAATTTAATTCTTTTTCTTTCATTTCATCATCATCTTCCTCATTTAAGGCAAAGGAAAATCGCTTAGCTTTGGGAAGTTCTGTTTTTGTGGAGATGGAGGAGGAGGAGGAGGATGTTTTTGTATTATTATTATTATTTATTTTCTTTTCCAGTTTGTTTAATTTTTTCTCAGTTTTTGATTCTTCTTTTTCTCTCATCTGTTGGTCTGTCTTTATATATTCTCTAATCTTTAAATGAGGGAGTGAGTGAGTTTTCTCTTTCACTCTTTCTTTATTTCTGGAGTTGCTAGGAGAGGGTTCAATCTCTCTCTCTTTCATTAAGGGAGATGTAATTTTTTCATTCTCAAAGTCTATCATCTTTTTTGTGATATTATTCGTAATTTTAAGTACATTTTCATTAGTTTCGATTATTTTCATATATGCCAGAGAGAGTCTGTCATTCTCACTCACACTTTCCTGTCTAAAATTTGTCATATTTTGTGTATTTTCTCTGCAATTCTGTCTTATATAATTATTTTTTTCACTCTCTCGGACAGAACCTTCCTCGTTTTCTTCTAATGGTGAGAAGGAGAATCTTTTTAACTTAGCAATACTTGACTTTCTTGAAGAAGTAATAGTGGTGTTTAATTCCTTCTTTTGATCAGTTATTAGTAAAGATTTTGTTGGGTTTATAAATTCCATAGATTCCTCTCCCTTTGTGGTACTGTTAATTCTCTTCTGTTGGGATTCTATGGAGTCTGATTTTTTTATAAGGGTTTCGTTATGGATATTTAGGGTTTGACCTAAAATTTCATCCCTAATTTGCTTCCCTAGAGAATCCGAGTCATTATTAACCAACGTTTCCGAAGATTTATTTTTCTCTTTCCCTATTTTTTTATCAGCAAACTTGGCTATAGTTGAGGTGAAATTTTTCTTAATATTAGCAGTAGAAGGTGTCCATGTGACCTTTGCAAAGTCATCCAGGTCAAGGCCAACTAGTAGGTCATCTCTTGCTCTATCCACAGCAGAGATGAAGGGAGGAGAGGGAGGAGAGGGAGTCTTTGTAACATCCTTTGGTATCTTATTTCGAATCTTTTTACGTTTAATATTCTTAATTCTGGTCTGTGAGCTACCTCTCTCTACCTCTTTTTTGGACCTCTTTTTCTTAGGTGTTATAAGTTCTAAGTCATCAGGAGAGTTACCACCAATTTGAGGTCGGAACGATGACTCTGATTCCACCCATTTATTTAGGGTCTGTTGTGGTCCTACTCTCGGTCTTTTCCTGCGGTCTGAGGTCTCATTTAACTCCTCTATATCAAGACCAAATGAGTCATCATTAACTGAACACCGAAATTCCTTCCTGGACTGAAAGAGGGAAGTAAAGGGAAGGTTTTTTTTAGTACTGGTGATAATGGTTTCAGTTTTTTTCTTGTTTTTCTTGTTATTGCTGTTGTTTTGTTGTTGTTCTTGATCCACTCTTGTTATTTCTTGTCTTAGGATGTCTGGGAGGGAAAGCTTCTGAAGGATGACTTGAACTGAAGGAAAGGAAGGAAAGAAGGAAGGAAAAAAATAAATATTTGTCACTTGGAACTACCATAGTGTTATAAATTTAAATTAATTATAAAAAAGAATACTGTATACAATAACTAATATAAAATAGATGAATTTCCAATACAAAATATTTCCCTGAAAAAAAAAACAAAAAACAAAAAAAAAAAAAAAAAAAAAAACATATACATACACACACACACACAGAGCTTACCTTGCGTCCTATACTCTAGCAACACATCACAAGGGAAGGTGGTACATAATGCATTGTTATTCATCAGTAGTGTACAGCCGCCTAAGGAAGCTTCAAGCAGACTGATTGCTACCACTGCATCTTGGATTCCTACTTCCTCCCGCATCAGGAGGCGGGCGTGACCTTGGCTGAGACGTACCAGACTCTCAAGCAGCCTAAGGGGAGAGGGAGAGGATAAGGGGAGGGTATGAGGGTGATGAGAGGTGAAGGGAAGTGAGGAGAGAGTGTGAAGAGAGAGGGTAGATGATGGGAGGGTGATGGGAGGTGAAGGGAGAGAGAGTGAGAGGGAGAGTGAGAAGAGAGTGCAAGGGGAGGTGATGGGAGCTTGTGGGGAGAGAGTGAAGGGAGGTGATGGGAGATAGGATAGGAGGAGAATGGAGAATGGAAGACAGAAGAAGATAAAACAGATAATTATTAAGAGAATAGATAGAGAGGGGAAGAAAAAAAGGGAAATGATGAAGAATGAAAGTCTATTACTGAGTATATAGAATATGATAATAATAATAAAAAGTAATAGAATATTACAATTTTCTTTACTTCATTACTTATTCCTAACCTCTCCTTTCTTAACATTCCTCCTACCGCTTTCTCTACCTAATCTAACCTGATCTGACCTGACCTTATAGTGACCCTTGACTTGCTGAGCTGGTCACACTGCCGCTGCATCAGGTAGTAGCGACTCAGCACCTCGTTAGCTTGTGTCGTCATCTTGGGCTGCAGCGAGCGGATCAAACACAGGTATACTCTTATTCGCTCCTGATCCCAGGCCTCTTCCGCCCCCGTACCCTCTGTCTCACCCGGGTCATGGCCGTTAATGATGTAGTTGGAGACTAATCTGTGGGATGGGTCATTAAGGTTATAATGATTATAATGACTTTTTTGTCTTTTTTTCTTGGATGTTGTTAAGATTGGAATGGTTATAATGATCATAATATAATGTCATTTTATTTATTTATTATTTTTTTTGCGATGTACCTATGTATGTATTGGTGAAGAGAGAAGAGAGGAGACAGAGAGATAGAGAGAGAAGAGAGTATACAAAAAAAAAATTTCTAAAAAATAAAAAAAAATGTTTTTATTTTATTTTTGTTTTTTTACAGAGAATAGGGAGAGTCTACACACCTGTCCCAGTTAGGGTTTGACACATCCAGGAGCATGAAGACCAGATCAAAACGAGAGAGTAGTGGTGATGCAAGGTTAATGAAGTCCAATGTATCCTCTAAGCTGCCATCTACCTTCGGATTCATGGCTGCCAACACATTACACCGACTGTCTAACTTACACACAACACCGGCCTGCAGGAGATGAGAGCAAGGATTCAATGTAGATGAGGATTAAATGTGTTTGAAGTCAAGAAAAGTTTTGTATGTATAGGAGATGAGAGGAAGGATTGAATGTAGACCAGAATTAAATGTATATGTGATTAAAGAAAGTTTTTTTTGTGTATGAGAGAACTAAGAAAAGTTTTGTATGTATGAGAGAATTAAAAATATATTAGATTAAGAAAAGTTTCGTGTGTATGAGATTAAGGAAAGTTTTGTGTGTAGACAAGATAAGGAAAGTATATCTGTGTGTGTAAGGGAGTGATTTAATATTATCTATCTTCCTTCTCTCCTAGTCAGTCAGTCAGACAGCCATCCATCCAGTCAGTCAGTCAGTCTGTCATCTAACCTAACCCAACCTCACCTAACCTTACCTTAGCTACACTTATAGTCTGTTGTTCCATTGCCTCATGTATAGAAGCTCGGTCAGCCTCGCGCATGGTGTTAAATTCATCTATGCAACACACCCCACCGTCAGCTATCACCTGTAAGGGAAGTTAGATTCGGTTAAGTTAGGTTACTGTAGTGGTAATGTAAGTTAAGTTATGTTGTGTTTCTATGTCATTTAATACAAGGGAATACAAGGGAACACAAACAGCAACATACCCTAGGGTCCCTGTGAAGACTGTCTGATATAAGTACTCTACACTAACTACTTGAATTAGAGAGAAAGGATTAATAATAAGAGAGTAACAGTACTAAGAGTAAGAATGATGTACTGCAATGTTGAAATAAGTTAAGTTGTAATAATAATAATAATAATAATAATAATAAGAGTAATGAGAGTAAAAGTGACATAAGTACCAGAGCACCAGCCTCCAATGTCCACTCTCCGTCCTCCCTCACAGCGGTCACAGTGAGTCCAGTGCTGGTGGTGCCCATTCCTGTTGTCATGACACTACGCGGCACCAAGCTGGATGCTGACTTCAAAAATTGGCTCTTGGCTGTACCTGCAAACATACAAACACATACACACACACACATAACACACACACACACACACATTCAAACACACACAGATCATAGGAATAAATAAACTTGATGCAGAAGTAATTAATGCAAGAAATATTCAAGATTTCAAAAGCAAACTGCAGTCATGGGAACAAAATAAAAAAAAAAGAAGAAGAAAAAGATGAATAAGAATTAGGAGTGTGAAATTTGCATACATACAAAAAAAAAAAAAAAAAAAAAAAAAAAAAAAAAAATATATATATATATATATATATATATATATATATATATATATATATATATATATATATATATATATATATATATATATATATATATATATATATATAAATAAATAAATAAAAGTACAAGTTATATGTTATGTTATGTTTGCATCCTTACCGGGGTCTCCCACCAGCAGTAGGTGTGCGTCTCCTCTGATCCTGGTGTGTGTGGTGGTGGTCCTCTGTACGCCACCAGCCAACACCACACCCAAGGCAAGCTTCACCACGTACAAACCATACACCTGTCAACACCACAGGTTATACATTATACATATTGGTTATACATGCCACCTAACCTAACCTCACCTAACCACCAGCTAGAAATAGGGCCAACAAGATACTATGATTTATTAGTAGGTGTGTGACAAATAGGAGTTCTGAGGTCATTCTGAGGTTGTATTTAGCGCTAGTTAGACCCCACCTAGATTATGCAGCTCAATTTTGGTCCCCTTATTATAGGAAGGATATAGGCTGCTTGGAGGCAGTTCAGAGAAGAATGACCAAGATGACTCAGGGGCCGAGAAATTTATCCTACAAAGATAGGTTAAAACGTCTTAATCTCCACTCCCTAGAGAGAAGGAGGGCAAGAGGGGATATGATTGAGGTTTTCAAATGGGTAAAGAGAATCAATAAGGGAAGC
>JAXIVD010004831.1:10000-25000 GCA_036785275.1 Cancer borealis | reverse complement strand
ATACACATACACACACACACACACATGGAGAGACAGAAAGACAGAGAGAGAGAGAAAAAAACAAAACAAAAACAGACACAGGAGATAGAAAGAAACAAACACAAAAAAAAATATATAACATAAACAAAACCAAAAAATTAAAACATCATTAACCCAAAACAACAATATATTCAACGAAACAATGCAATCACCTAACATAACAATCCTTAACCTAATCACCTGTAGTTTAATTTCCTGGTAATCCTTGGTGTGGACTGGTCTAGATGCAGGAGTCATTATATTGAAGAAACTGGAGTGACATTGAACTGAGTTAGGGCAGCGGGACGGCTTATTTAACTGGTAATACTGGTCGTGGTCTGCCTGTGGAGGAGAATGGATGATAAGTGAGTGTGTGTGTGTGTGAGTGTAAGTGAGGTTAGATGGATGTAAAAGTAGAATGTAACCTAATTTTCCTTCCTCCTCCACTTCTCTTTCTTCCTTCCTCCTTCTCTCTTTCTTCCTTCCTCCTTCTCCTCTTCTCTTCCTCTTACATTTCTTCTTCCTCCTTCTCCTCTTCCTTCCTTCTTTTCCCACCCTCCCTTCTTAACCTAACCTTCTCTTCCTCCTCCTCCTTCTCTCTTCCTTCTTTCCTCCCACAATTCTTCTTCCTTCTCTTCTTAACCTAACTTTCTCTTCCTCACTTCTACCTCTTCCTTCTAATATAGTGCATCTCCTCCTCAGTGTGTTGGAAGGATGTCAAATTTATGTTGAGGAAATTCTCCATAAAAGTATAACTCATAAGATGTCATGAAATGTTGGATTATAGCATTATTAAGTCACACACACACACACACACACACACACACGTACACACATACCTCTACAGTAAATACATGTTTACACTTGGTACACATGAATTCTTTCTTGTACTCTAACATCTTTGAGGCCGAAATCCGCACCACCGTTCCCACCACACACAACAAGTGACCAACATCTGACGTCCTCGGAACACTATCTCGATACAACTCAGGACAAGACGGCAAACCTGCAACCATTGGCCGAGAAAATATTCTAATGGTTTTAAAATTAATAGTGTATAAAAATAAATAAAGAATAAAGTAATTAGAGTTTAAAATCTACTCAAGGTATTAAGTTCTGTATAAAAATAGGAATATATGCAATAATTATTTTCAGCAGTATAGAAATAATAATAATAAAGTAATCAGTGAATGGCAGGCACTGTTTAAAATATATTCATGGTTTTAAAATAGTTTAGAAAAATAAAAACAAGTTCAGTAATATTGTTGTTAGCAGTACAGAAATAATAATACAGTAATTAATTTAGTGCATCTTGTCTACCCGTGATGCGAGCGTGTAAGGTGGTCTTCAAGGTAAGGTCATTCTTGAGGTCACCCTTGAGGTCACCCTTGAGGTCACCCTTGAGGCCATCCTTGAGGTCATCCTTGAGGTCATTCATCAGCTTGGTTGAGACGCTGATCAAGGCTTGGTCTAGCACAGGCAGCAGCTTGGCCGGGGAGGTGAGGAGAGACTCGGCAACCTCAGTGTGCTCCTCAAACAGGGTGAGGAAGCTGTAGGATGAAGGGTGAGTAAGGATGAGTGAGGGTGAGTAAGGATGAGTGTGGGTGAGTAAGGATGAGTGAGGATGAGTAAGGATGAGTGGGGGTGAGTAAGGATGAGTGAGGGTGAGTAAGGATGAGTGAGGCTGAGTGAGGATGAGTAAGGCTGGTTAAGTTATGTTATTTAATTAATCATCGCTGTAGCTAAGATAATATATATATATATATATATATATATATATATATATATATATATATATATATATATATATATATATATATATATATATACATATATATATATATATATATATATATATATATATATATATATATATATATATATAAATAAATATATATATAAATAAATGTACTACTACTACCACTACTGCTGCTATTACTACTACTACTACTGCTATTACTACTACTACTACTACTACTACTACTACTACTACTACTACTACTACTAACACCTACTTGACAAACACAGGGTAATGTCTCTCCACATCCTCTTTGTCCTGTAGAATCTCTGTTAAATCCTCTTGGTGATGCTTCAGGAAGTAAGATTCGAACACATCTGTAAAAACATAACCAATAATAATAATAATAATAATAATACGCTTCAGAGAATATAATTACTTGGTACAGCTTACAGGTAAGGCAGTCATACCTGCAAGTGCTTGCTTATAGATATGGCACGTACCTAACTTTTGGGTAATGAAATATAAAAACCTTATATAACCGAACCTAACTGAACCAAAATGTACCTGACCAAACCTAACCATAACCTTACAAATGCCATATCCTCATAGTGCTTCCTTATAGATATGACACGTGCCTAACTTTTGGGTAAAAGGCTTATATAACTGAACCTAACAGAACCAAATCGTACCTAATCAACCTAACATAACTTGAAAGATGCTTTACCAGGTAAATAATAAGGCACAAGCCGTATTACTAGCGGATGACAACGCAGTACGACTGCCGTATCTCTAAGCACTTCTTTGGGAATAAGGTAAAGTTTAGTTTGGTTTGAACAAGGTTCTGTTATTTGTCAATGTAGGTTAAGGTTTGGTTAATTAAGATTTCGTTATGTTATGTTAATTTAGAAGATATCGAATGTTTTCGATGACCAACAATTGGGAGTTGGGCGGGGTGCAGACGCCATTTTTTTCTTAGCCACACTACAGTTTTTGTGACCATCGGTACATTGCGCGTTCGTCAATAGATCATTGTTAAATTATGTTAGTGATTCTGTCATCTTGTTTATAGTGTAAATCATTGTATTTCGTCTCCCCCACCCAAGAAACCCACATTCCCACAAGTCCCCAGGCTTGTTGGGGGTGATGACGATATCTTATTATATATACATTTGCGACGGAAATGATTGTCAAAATCATTCGAAATAGATTAAAATCTATGCGAAAAGTGTGTTATTTATATCCAGATGTATTCTGGGAAAGATATAAAATTTTAACCCCAAAAATCAGTAAATGTTCAGTTATTTGCTCATCTCATAATTGGATACACTGGCTATTTATTTCTGGGCAAAATATGGTGCTTTTTAATTTGGATAGTTTTTTTTGTCGGAAATTGCTAAAAAAGTGACTTATTGCAATTTCATCACGAAGTTGCAACTTGGCCAATTTCAGACAAAATCAGCTATTTCCAAACGATAAATGCACCACATTTTACCCAGAAATAAATAGCCAAACCTAACCTAACCAAACTAACCTAACCTAACCTAACGGGCAAAATAAAGCGTCCTCGCCGCAGCTGCCCGTTATAAACACGTACGCTGTGAGACGGGCAAATAACTGAACATATACCCAAAAATCAACATAACTTACCTAGGATGGAATTTACCTACTTATAAACCCCAAAATGAATTAAAAGTCATATTTCAGTATTAAATATATATCAGTGTGTCCTTAGATACCCATGGCCTTCTATGTATAGTATCAAATATATACCAGTGGCCCATAGATACCCATGGCCCCTAGACTAATAGCCTTCTATGTTCCTAGTTTTATAAATATGTTCCTTAAAATAAATCCTATCCAAAGCAATTTTCTTTTATATAATACACAGGAAATACTAAATAAAGTATAATATTATTATCATTATTATTATTACTACTGTTCAATACGACCCAGTGTACTCACCCTTGGCACGTATTTTAGTCCTCCTGCTGGCCTCTGGAGTGGTCATCTTAATCCTTTATGTTACTTATATACACCTTAAGTTACATCTTCCTCCTCCCTGTTATAGAAATAAAGTAATTATTAAAAACAGAACAAGTAACAGTAGAAATGTGAGAATATTATACGAATTATGTAAAAAGTCGGTATGTCATTCTTATCTTTATCTTGCCTAAAATTTAGCTTAACTTGTGGGTAATTAGTCCTCCAGGTGTGTGTGTGTGTTACCTAAACGTATACACAAACACACACACACACACACACACGTACACACACGTAAGGGTAGTTAGATTAATGAAATACATAAGTACTTGCCTCCTTGTAACCAAAGTTTGTTTACATTTCCCTCATAGTACAGTCTCAACCAACACTCTCTTCTGCTCTGCTGATGATGCCGCTGATTCTCTGCTCCACATGTACTATACTGAAGCTCGGTCCAAGGTTTGGATAAGCCCCTAAGGTCTCAGCAAGAGACAGTCAGCTGACAAGTGCAGCATTGTGAGCGTAAGTAAAGATAATAGGCCCGTAGACTACACATTAAATGACATTACCTTAGGAAGGTCATATAGTGTGAGGAACTTGGGAGTTCAAGTAAGCAGTAACTTCGCCCTAGGGAACAGTGTATTATAGCTAGAAATACGGCCAAAAAGATACCGGGATTTATTGTGATAAATAGGAGTTCTGAGGTCATTCTGAGATTGTATTTAGCGCTAATTAGACCCCACCTAGATTATGCAACTCAATTTTGGTCCCCTTATTATAAGAAGGATATAGGCTCTTTGGAGGCAGTTCAGAGAAGAATGACCAAGATGATTCAGGGGCTGAGATATTTACCCTACAAAAATAGATTATAACGTCTTAATTTCCACTCCCTAGAGAGAAGGAGAGGGATTCTTATATGGGTAAAAGGAATTAATAAGGGAAGCATTGATCAGGTTTTAGAAATTAGTAGTCAGGATAGGACACGTGGGAATGAGTACAAGGTAGAAAAACTTAGATTCAAGACAGACCAAGGTAGATATTGGTTCACTAACAGAGTGGAATAGGCTGGATAGACACGTAGTAAGTGGTGAGTCAATAGGTAGCTTTAAAGGACGGTTGGATCAGAGTATGGATAGGGATGACAGGTGGGATGGAAAATATTGGATTATTCCAAGGGTGGGGGACAAGGAGCTGCCTCGTGTGGGTCATCAACTGGCTTCTTGCAGTCTCATCAGTTCTTATGTTCTTATGTTCTCTCCCTCCGGCAAGAAACCGGCAAGTAAAACAAATAGAAGGGAACGCCATGACCTTGTAGAAAAGATAAATAAATAAATATATATATATATATATATATATATATATATATATATATATATATATATATATATATATTCTGTGTCTAAGTATTTGTAGTTGTTAAATAAGTAAAAATAACAGTCTAATGTTGAACACTCACCCCAAATAGCAAGGCACTTCAAACAGGGACGACCAGAGACAATTATCAACAAATTTCAACACGACCGGCTCCTTCAACGCGATCAACCACCAGCTAGACAGCTAGACACAACACATAACTGACCCAGGACCACATTCCCCTACCAAGAAACCACACACTACCTCTGCTGCAACACCATTTCTTCCCTCTGACCAACCTCTCGCCTAGCTAGTTGACCACACTCTACTTCTTTCCATGGCAAGACTATGCCCTCGTCAACTCAACGATCTATTTCCTTCTCAAACTCTTATTTTTTCCTTCCTGCCATCTGCCTGTCATAACAGTTTATCTTATTTCTCAATGTGGGTAGTTGACTTTCTTTCCAAAACAATTTATTGGAGAGGGCAACGTTATGGCATGGTTGAAAAAGGTGAAGTTGGTGGCGAAACTGCAGAATATACCAGATTTAGCAACTTTCTCTAACGAGAACATTACTGTGTGTGTTTGTGTGTGTGTGTGTGTGTGTGTGTGTGTGTGTGTGTGTGTGTGTGTGTGTGTGTGTGTGTGTGTGTGTGTGTGTGTGTGTGTGTGTGTGTTATAACGAGACATTAACGTTTGTGAGCAAGGATGGTCTTAACCAGTGTACGGGTGCCTCTGCTCTTATCATAGTTAGGTGGTTATGACGTCAGCAGCTGGAGGGGGGAGGTCTACCAGTGGGAGGTGACGAGGAATGGCCGCGGAGAGAGGGAGAGAGAACACAGCGAACCTTCGAGTTGCCTGGACGCGCGCTCGCCCTGACGTGCCTGCCCACCCCGGAGGAGCCGTGACAAGTCCACCTCTTGGCGTTGGGCAACACACACTCACGCCGTCGAGTCTAAGTGTGGCAGCGGTGGAGCAGCGGGAAAAGTCAAGAGCGAGCTGGAGGTCTGGAGCTGCGGTGTCCGTGTGAGACGCGGCGGACGGGCGTGCAGTAGCGACTGAGAGAGCATACTGGGCGACCAAAACTCAACCTCTTGTTAAGCTACAGTAAAGCTCACAGGAGCAAGTGACGTTTCATTGTGCCACAAGCTATCTAGGCACCATGAGTGAAAGTGCACTTGACCTGAAACTGATCCCAGAATACGATGGCTCCGGTAAACAATCAGTGGTGGAGTGGCTCGAAAAGCTCGAGCTTATGTGTAAGCTTCGAGGCGTCACGGATACTGCAGGTGTTATTCCGCTCCGCCTCACGGGAGGTGCCTTTGCCGTATACCTGCAAATGGCCGAGGTAGACAGAAAGGATGCCAAGAAAGTGAAGGAAGCACTGGTGACTGCTTTTGCTGTGGATCCATATGTCGCTTATGAACAGTTCATCGCTAGGAAGCTGCACACTGGTGAGTCACCGGACGTCTTTCTGGCCGAGTTGCGACGATTGGCGTCCTTATTCGGAGGATTAAGTGATAAAGGCTTGGCTTGTGCATTTGTGTCTGAGCTCCCAGAAGGAGTTCGTCAGCTTTTGAGAGCAGGATCCTGAATGGTGACGCTGGATTTGGATCAAATTCTCGCTCGGCCAGGGCAGTGATAAAGGACGAGTGTTCCACTGGTGCAGCAGGAGTGAGTCTCTGCACCGGAGGATCCAGTGCTGAGCCTCGAGTAGCCGCCTCTACGCTTCGGTGCCATATGTGCAATGGCATGAACCACGTTGCAAGGGATTGCTTGGCCCGTCCGCAAGACTACCCGGTCGGCAGGGGAGAGAAAAATAACCAACGACGACTTATGCGAAGCAATGTGCGCTGTTACCGTTGCGGCCGTCTCGGCCACATAGCTGCGACGTGCCCGGGAAACGAGCGCGGAGGGGAGGCGTCAGCGCCAGCCTCCTCTCTTGGCGAACAGTGAGCGAGGCGCTACCGTCTGCTGTGGTGTGGGTAGATGGGACACGACGCGACGTGCTGGTGGATACAGGATGTTCGAAGTCAGTTGCCCATGTCTCCTGTTGCAAGATGTGGAGGAAAGAGGACGTCAGGATACTTACCATGAGTGGTGAGGAGCACCAGTGTGAAGGTACTGGTGTGGTGCGCCTTCAACTTAGCGGCGGAGCCACTGCCGACGTCCACGTGTATGTTGTGGCTTCGAAACCGCTTGGCTTCCCGTTCATACTAGGAATGAGCGGCATTCTGGCTCTCGGTGGTGTGACCGTCAACGGGAAACGGGAAGTGAGTTTCGGAGTGGAGAACATCACTGTGTGTGCAGTTACCAGCAGCGTGACCACCAAGGAGTTCTTGGTGACCACCATCGACGAAAAAGACTCCAGTGTCTCACACAACCCCGTGTCGAATACGTGGGTGGCTTCATGGAAGTGGGCAGAGGACGCCAAGCCGGCTGTCCTACAGAACAAAGTAAGGGAATACCATGTGCCCGGTGAAGTCAGGACTCTTTACGAGGAAGAGTTGGATAAGTGGGTTAAAGATGGCTGGCTAGTTCCTTACGATGAGGACAAGTACGGCCCAGTCAAGGGTCTCGTTCCTCTAATGGCTGTAGTCCAGCAGAACAAGAGCAAGGTTCGACCCGTCATGGACTTCAGGGAGTTGAACACTTATATCAACACGTTCACGGCTGACTCGGATGTGTGCGCTGACAAGCTGCGAGAATGGCGGAGGCAGGGTGTCAACGTAACCATGATCGACCTTAAAAAAGCTTATCTCCAGATACACATCCACGAGTCACTCTGGCCGTACCAAACGGTAGAGTTGAAAGGACGTAGGTACTGCCTCACTCGCCTAGGATTCGGCTTAAACATCGCTCCGTTAGTCATGAAGGCCGTGCTTAACAACGTGTTGTCTCGAGATCCAGATGTGAAGCGGGGTACCTCGGCCTATATTGATGACATCCTCGTGAACGAGGTCATAGTTTCGAGCAGACGTGTTGTGGAACTCTTCTGCAGCTACGAAGTCTCAAGCAAGGCTCCTAAAAGGGTCAGCGACGGCGCGCGGGTGCTGGGCCTGAGAGTCTGGGGGGAGCGAGAGAAGTTACTATGGGCGCGTGATAACGAGTTACCCAAAGTGCCCGGTGAGCTCACAAGACGGTCCGTGTTTTCCTACTGTGGGAAACTAGTGAGCCACTACCCGGTATGCGGCTGGCTGAGGGTGGCATCGGCTACATTAAGAGGAGGGCTAACCACGTCACGCAGAGTTGGGACGAGGTCATTAACGATGACGAGCTGCGAGTGTGCCTGCAGGAGACTGTGGACGAGATGAGAAGGGGCGACCCTGTACTAGGAAGGTGGGACGTGAAGGGGGATGAGGCGAGGGTGTGAGTGGATGCAAGCTCACTGGCTCTAGGTGTTGCTATCGAGGTCAGCGGATATGTGATAGAGGACGCCAGCTAGCTACGCAACGATGACTCGAGTCACATCAATATGGTTGAGCTTGACGCGGTCTTAAAAGGACTCAACCTCGCCTTGGTCTTGCAAATGAAGAAAGTAGAACTACTGACAGACTCATCAACAGTGCATCGTTGGCTTTCCGACGGTCTAACAGGAAAAGCCAGGCTGAGAACTAAGGCAGCTAGTGAAATGCTCGGAGGAGAATTGGCGTCGTGATGTCCCTAGTAGAGGAATGCGATCTGCAGCTGACAGTTACCCTGGTGGCGTCAGAGAACAACAGAGCTGACACATTAACGCGCGTGCCACAGCGATGGTTGAAGATGCATCAAACGGGACCAACACTACCAACACCTGTGTGCGGGGTGGCAGCTGAACAGAGTGTTGAAGAGCTGGTGAGGGAAGTGCATCACTCCTCTGGCCATCCTGGCGTGAGAAGAACTTTATACTTTGTGAAGCGGCGTGAGCCACAAGTTACGAGACGCCAGGTGCACGACGTTGTCGTAAACTGTCAAGTGTGCAGATCCATTGACACGGCACCCGTCAAATGGAGGAAGGGACATCTAGGAGTGGACAGCCTGTGGCAGCGAGTTGGAATGGACATCACCCATTTTGAAGGGCGACACTACCTCACCCTGGTAGATTGTGGACCGTCACGCTTTGCGGTGTGGCGCCCACTGAGACTTCAGACCAGCTCGTGTGTCATTAAACAGCTGGAGGCAGTGTTCTGCGAACGTGGGGCACCAGAAGAGCTTTTAATGGACAACGACAGTGCTTTCCGGAGCAATCTGTTTGCCAAGTTTGCTTCGAGATAGGATTTGCATCTACGCTTCCGAGGAGCACACGTCTCGTCTGGAAATGGAATTGTGGAAAGATGTCACCGCACGGTCAAGGTGATTGCAGCAAGGAAAGGATGCACTGTGGCAGAAGCTGTCTACCTGTACAACCTAATGCCACGAGATGATGATGATGAGGCGGGAATGTTTCACATAAGCAGGGTAGTGCAAGCACCAAGTATGGTGACCAGAACTAAATGCAATATTCTAGATGAGGGGATACAAGCGCATTAAATAGTGTAGGGATAACTATTCAGATTTATACTTAAAAGTTCTTTCGATGAAACCGACCGGTTTGTTAGCTTTCTTAACAACGTCTGAACAATGTTTGCTTGGTTTAAGGTCGTTACTATTAGTTATCCCTAAGTCTTTTTTATGATTAACCTTGGAAAATTTGGAGCCATTCATGGTATACTTTGTGTATTGATTATTGTTACCGATATGCAAAACTTTACATTTATCAACATTAAATTTTATTTCCCCCTCTTTTGACTAACTGACTAGGATGTCGAGGTTGGACTGAAATTCTATTTTATTGGCGGTTGTAATTACTTTACTCGTGATTTTTGTATGGTCGGCAAGTTTTTAAATCTTACAGGTGAGGTCTTCATCGATATCATTGATATAAATTAGAAAAATAATGGGACCAGGTACTTAGCCTTGAGACACACTGCTTATAACACTCTCTCTTTCTCTTTCTCTTTCTCTTTTTTTTCTCTCTTTTCTATTTAATCATATTTAATCTTATTTAATCATATGTAATTCCATGTAATTCTGTGTAATTGAATGTAATTCTATGTAATTCTACATAATTCAATTTGACACACACACACACACACACACACACACACACACACACACACACACACACACACACACACACACACACACACACACACACACACACACACACACACTCCAACACATGCCGGGCACGCTCACAGGTCATCCCAGGGCACAGGAAGCAGGTCACGTGTCAAACATGCTGGTCACGTCCACAGGTCAGGCCACCACTGATTGACTGGATGGGACCTGCGGCCGGCCGACGCAGCCCCCGCTCACTTGATGCTAAATGCGGGACTTTTATTCTCTTATTCGTTTGTTTTCCTCACTTTGCCGACGAGGTTTGCATGGTAAGGGTGGGAAGGCGGGGACGCGGGAGGCAGAGGTGAGGAAGGCAGGGATGAGGGAGGCAGGGATAAAGAAAAGGTCGTGGGAAGCAGGAGTGAAGGAAACAGGGATGAAGGAAACGCGAGCGAGGGAAGCAAAGGTGGGGTTTGCAAGGGTGTGAGTGGCAGGGCGCTACTACAGCAAAGTTGTATCCAACTTTGCAGTAGTGGCATTACCATCATCATAGACTACACTATACTTGACTGGACACTCGAAATCTGACCTTTTGCAAACCGGTCCTACAGCAGATTTTTGAGAAAAATCAAATAAAATACTTAGAAATAAGATAGGAACCTCAAATAAAAAGCAAACACTTCAGAGTGATGTACAGAATATGTTTATGAGCAACAAAAACAAATTAGTCAACGTACGTCATCAGTGGGTGACAATTATTAAATCCTAAGAAACCAAGAAAAACACAAAATTTGCAATAATTTCCAGGAATATTGGAATTTCAATCTGAAAACACTTACATGAATAGCCCATGTAGTCTATATTAATATGCAATACCATAGAATACACCATACGTGACTGTGCACTCGAAATCGGGTCTTTCGCAAATGTGTCCTGAGGCGATTTTTTGTTTGTTTTATTTAAATAAAATACTTAAAATCATCATAGAAACCTCAAACAAAAAGCAAACACCTCAGAGTGATGTGAAGAATATGTTTATGAGCAACAAAAACAAATTAGTCAACATACGTCATCGGTGGGCGACAATTATTAAATCCTGACACCAATAAAAACACCAAATTTGCAATAATTTCCAGGAATATTGGAATTTCAATCTGAAAACACTTACATGCATAGCCCATGTAGTTTATATTAATATGCAATACCATAGAATACACCATATGTGACTGTGCACTCGAAATCGGGTCTTTCGTAAATGTGTCCTGAGGCGATTTTTTGTTTGTTTTATTTGAATAAAATACTTAAAATCATCATAGAAACCTCAAACAAAAAGCAAACAACTCAGAGTGATGTGAAGTATATGTTTATGAGCAACAAAAACAAATTAGTCAACATACGTCATCGGTGGGCGACAATTATTAAATCCTAAGACACCAATAAAAACACCATATTTGCAATAATTTCCAGGAATATTGAAATTTTAAACTGAAAACGCATACATACATAGCCAATGTAGTCCATACTAATATACATGCATGCTTGAAATAAGATTTGAAACTATTTCCAAATATTCTGTTTGTTTTCTACGTTTTCACTGAGCATGGCAGGATACAAACACCTTAGTGTTGAGAGTAATTGTAAAATATAACCAAAACTTGAACACAACACCCTAAGTCACTCGTAATCAATTAACTCATACTCATACTTCACTCATACTTTCATATACCCATAAATAACATCAAGAAGAAAAAATTTAACATTCCTAATCAACTTACGATGTTTGCTGAGTGTCATCGAGAGAGCGTTTCTCAGAGACTGTGTAAAATAACTCAATTGTAATTCCTTATTGGTGATGGTCTCTAGTCAGCTTGTTGGTTTCATTGCCTCCTCCTCCTCTTCTATCTAGCAATGTTCTTTCCAATGATCTTATCATCATACATCACTTTCCCGGCGTATGTACTTTTCCTTTTATCCTGCCATGCTCAGTGAAAACGTAGAAAACAAACAAAATATTTGGAAATAGTTTCAAATCTTATTTCAAGCATGATTCAGAGTATACAATAGAAGCTGATGAAGCTACGGTCACACTAGGTTTTGCTAACGCTAACCTGGCTTCCGTTTTTTCTGGATTTACAGCGATACGACTACCAGTCTGGTCACACGTAGAAGAACTAACCTTGTGGAATCAGCTGATCATAACAACAACACAAGCCGTTATGGAGGAAGCACTTCTCTTCTTCTTCTTCTGCTCATGAATATTTTCCATGAGACTTATAATAGCGTCATGGGACCAATGAATTGAACTATTTATGTTGTTGACCTTTGTAAAGGATTGTTTTGGTCTTCTTCTTCTTCTTCTTGTGACCTCTTTCGCCTTTTGCCTTTCGCGCCACGAATTGTTATGAAAAAATCATTCCCAAGCCGATATAACGATTATATGACATTTGATCACAATCAAATCATATTCAGGAATGGTTATTTCACAATATGTGATGTTTTATTTCAGAAATTATTGCGAATTTGCCAGATTTTTTTGCTATAAACAATATGCTTTATACACAACTCCCACACGATTTTTCACTCAAACTTGTAATCTTTATGTTAATTTCCTATTTGCAAAAGTTGTAAAATAATTTTTTATGTTCAGCCATGGTTCAGCAATCATTACTGATTGTAAAGACATGACATACAATGTCCTAAGTAGAATATGAACTGATATATGAAGTATTATCTGTCATCACTCATAGCAGCGGAATCTATAGGACCAAAATGTAATATCGTCTGTCAGCGATTGTCGCGAGTGTCCAGTCAAGTATGATGTAGTCTATGCCATCATATAATTTGGTAAAAGAAAAGGGCACCGAACAAGGTTGAGTGGGAGCATCAAGAAGAAATGTCATTCCGCAATCTCAGATCGGTGTTGTGTAAGAAACCAATATTGCAAATGCAAGATGCTTCTCAACCCCTCAATTTCAGAACAGATGCTAATGCAGGAGAAGGATGTTGAGGTTTTCTCAGTTGCCTACCAGTAGTTTCAGAAGAGCAGTGCATTCGCGCCCTTGAAAACGTAAGAGCCGATTTGCTTTTTCGTCTACCCAATAATCAAGTGCAGACACTTAGAAAAGCACATGTTATGTTTTGTTCACTTTCTATCAAGAATTATGTAATGGTCATCAGTTACGTCTCAAATGCACAATGAGGCATGACGTTTTGTTCATAATCTTAGATGTAGAAAAATATGATTTATTCTGTCTATCATATGGATTAGGAACAACAAAACAATAATATTCAGGACAATTCGTCATTAGTAAAACAATAAAAAACAATAAAAAAAAAAAAAAATTTCTGAGCCGCAGCCTTAGGGAGTGTTTGATGTATATTAATTTCATCAGTAAATTTTATATATACATATTTAAAAATTTTTTGTTGTTGATTTGAATAAAATATTTTTTTCTTATTCGAAATGATGTTTTACAATCAGCCGTTATAGTTTAAAGGAGAACTTCAGAGGTAAGGTATTGTTGTTATTATTGCACCAAGTACATTATTATCATTATTATTATTATTATTATCATTATTGTTATTAGTTAATTATTGTTAATTATTGTTTTTGTTATTGTCCTTATTACTATTATCATTATTAATACTATATTATTATCATTATTATTATTATCAATAATAATAGTGTATATCCTGTATTTCCAGGATTTATTTCACATTTCATACGTAAAAACAAAGATATTCCGAAGGCTGCTCTATCTATTATTTAGACACAAGTTATTATATCGGTTAACTCGCCTAAAGGGTAAAGAGAAAATAACCCTTAAGTTCCCCATTAATGGTTTACTCGCAGCAAAACAAGGATCCACCAACCAGCCCATTATATAAACACATTATGGCCATGATGCAAAGTTCTATTAATTTATGAATCCGTGAGTGAGTTGCGTGAGTGGGCGGGGACGATGATCGGTAACGGAGGGTGACAGGGAGTGACGTGAGGGTTACATTGGGACGCTGGCTGATGACAGAGCTTCAGAGAGGTGATGTGTAGTGATGGTGACAATGGTGGTGATGTGAGTGATGACTGGTGGTGATGATCAAAGAGACGGACTGAAAACTCAACTACTCTGCGCCTGCTCCATCCCTGAACGAATACAGAAATAAAAAAATAAAACACACATCGTGATAAAATGAGAAAGAGCGGAGCCAAGGTCAGTTGGAGGGTGTGGAAGGCAAGGTGGAGGAGGAGACAGACTCTAGGGGCCAACGCGCCCTCACCTCATCAGTTCGACTTGTCTCCTCCGGCCACTCCCGAGATCAACTACCAACTACTTTTTCTCTCAGCATTTATACGGTGCTCGCCTGGGTTAAATACTTGGTGGTGTGCCGCCCCCACCACCACCTTAGGCTGGAACCCACACCCTCACCATGCCCCTCCTCGTCCTCCTCCTATACAGTCCTTGACTCCTCCATGGTGTCCCCTCTCATCTCCCATCGAAACATCGTAATCCCCTCACCGCATCATTGATCCTCCTAAAACATACAACAGAGAATAGATCCTACGCGCGCCACAAGCATCACATTTACTTACATTACCTTCCATCACCTATAAATACACACACACACACACACACACACACACACACACACACACACACACACACACACACACACACACACACACACACACACACACACACACACACACACACACACACACACACACATACACACACCCACATATACACGCGCGTATGCGCATACGCACACACACACACACACACACACACACACACACACACACACACACACACACACACACACACAC
>JAXIVD010004831.1:2500-5000 GCA_036785275.1 Cancer borealis | reverse complement strand
TAACAAGCTAAATAATCTGAAGATACATTACTATATACTTATAGTAGAATTATATAGAAGTGAACATAATGAACATAATGAAACAAATGAAATAGTATAATAGATACAGGTGGTATGTTCCGTGTTGAACTAAGTAGAACAAGGACGTGAGACTAACTCGTTTCCTCTCTCTGCTTCAGCTCGGATGAAGACAAATGAGGTGAAATACAGAATGCTGATGATACAATTCTCCTTCCTATCTCTGACCTATCTGTCCCTAACACAGCCAACAGATGTCACTATTGTAATTCACATTTGCCATCATTTGTTGATTTCTTAATAGCTGAGCACTAAACTATGATTTACTACACACACACACACACACACACACACACACACACACACACACACACACACACACACACACACACACACACACACACACACACACACACACACACACACACACACACACACACACACACACACACACACACACACACACACACACACACACACACACACACACACACACACACACACACACACACACACACACACACACACACACACACACACACACACACACACACACACACACACGGTTCGCTAGCGTAGTGGTTAGCGCACTCGGCTCACAACCGAGGGGCCAGGGTTCGATCCCCTGGGCGGACGGAGAATATTTGGGCGAGTCTCCTTTCACGTGTAGCCTCTGTTCACCTAACAGTGAGTAGGTACGGGATGTAAGTCGAGGGGTTGTGACCTCGTTGTCCCGGTGTGTTGTGTGTGAGTGGTCTCGGTCCAACCCAAAGATTGGTCACTATGAGCTCTGAGCTCTTTCCATAGGGGGACGGCCGGCTGTCTCGAGAGAGACCAGCAGCAGACTGTGACAGTGAATAACACACACACACACACACACACACACACACACACACACACACACACACACACACACACACACACACACATACACACACACACACACACACACACACACACATACACACACACACACACACACACACACACACACACACTCAGTCCCTATCGTCTCTTCAACCCAAAAGCGAAGATAAAAACAGACCTCGCCCCCAGAACCCACCATCTCCCTAACCAGCCCATGTTATCACTCCCCTAAGGGCGGGGTCACTGCTACTTACCCCCAACACCACTACTCCTTCCCCTCCTCTTCTTCTTCCTCCTCCTCCTCCTTCTATGATTGAAAAAAGGTGATTAAGTAATCTCCCTGAACTAGGTAATTATATACTATATGATTATGCTAAGGTAAACGAGATAAGTCCCCTCTCACCAGAAGCTGACGTGAGCCAGGGTCGAACTCGCAACCTTAAGACCACGAGCCGAACAATGTACCTCAGAGCCACCCAGCCTCTTCCTCCTCCTGCTATGAGACAAACATCAAGTTATAACATATCCCTCCACCTCTCAGCCGCACACCAACCATTAGCAAGGCATGTCTCCACCCATCCCGGCACTACCCTGAGCTGCGCTGCGCCACCAATAGTAAACTAGTAATACAGAATGCTGGCGTGACGGGGGAGGCGGATGAGAAGTCATTGCCAAGACCACTTTATGGCCGTTCAATGATGGCCATAAAGGTGAGTAGACTGGCGGAATCATCTCTCATCCAGGAAAACACTCTGTGCACTATTTCTGCGGTTGAGTATTGTGCATCATTTTCAATTATTTGAGCCCAAGACGTGAAATTATATTGTGCTCTTACGTTCCGAGTCAACGGACACGACTCAAGCACGTGCAGCTCAATTTGTACTGCACCGCACGGACACAGCCGCTCCGCCACCTCGAGACGTCCCCGCCCGCGCCGATTCCAACGGCCCGTCTCGATCGCCAGGTTGTGACCGATGACCCGTAGGCGACTAAACGCAATTCTGTGCAACTCATTAATGTTACCACGGCTTTTGTAAATAGCATGAACTGTTAGAGAGGGATTCATTAAGAAGTAACTTTGTCTTCTGGATGATGTAGAGTTAGCAATCGATAATTTAATTGACTCAATACCCACTGCAACATCGTCCACAGAATTGTTAATCAGATTATTAATGTGTGTATTTATTGGCGTGTTGTGTGTCATGGTTAGCCTGACGGCGTGCGCCCACGGGTCATCGGACATGTTGCGTCTTTCCTCCCACAGTCGCTGGAATAACTTTCTTTGTTTTGACAGTATAATAGACTTCAATGGCGGGTACCCAAGCTCAACGTAACACACGTCCGTGCATGTGGTCATTCTAAACCCAAGTAGTCGTTTGATGCCCCCAGTTATACAATTTCTCTATGGGTCTCAAATCCCCATTAAACCAAGACTCGCAGCCATATAAGATGCTAGACATTAACGCTGCTTCAAACATTTTTTTCTTTACGTAAAATGGGATGTCTCTGTTTTTATCTAAAAAAGATACAAATTTAAGAATGTGGCACATCTTTGCCTGGGCATGAGCAGTGATGGCGGAACCAGCACAATAATGAGGTTAATACAAGCAACACT
>JAXIVD010004830.1:30000-32906 GCA_036785275.1 Cancer borealis | reverse complement strand
AACAGTAATGAGGTACCTGATCTCAGACGGGATTTGTGACCCGCTTTCAGGGGGGAGAAAACAAATTCCCATAAATAAAAATATACGGCAGTGACCATTATCACTTCGGGCCGCTGTTAAAACAGCGGTTATCGGCGCCTTACGGCAGCCAAAAGGGTGGCCTGTCACCCTGAGTAGCATAGAAAATGGGGGGGAAAAATCATGGGATACTTGTGTAAAATTTGTCTGTGTAAATTTGTCTGTAGATTTTCAGCCTAACCGGCTGCAACTATAAAGTAAAATTAAACCGTTTATTATTATTATTATTATTATTATTATTACACACACACACACACACACACACACACACACACACACACACACACACACACACACACACACACACACACACATACACACACACACACACACACACACACACACACACACACACACACACACACACACACACACACACACACACACACACACACACATATTAGAGCGAGCAATTCTGAACCTCTGAGTTACCTTGTGAGTGGATGTGTGTAGGTATGAAGGTCTGTGTGTGTGTGTGTGTGTGTGTGTGTGTGTGGGTGTGTGTGTGTGTGTGTGTGTGTGTGTGTGTGTTGGCGTGGCTATGGACGTGAAATGGGGTCTAGTTGGGTGTCAAAAGAGAAGGTAAAAGGCGGAAAATTGAATGAAAGGAGGATGAAGAAGAGGGAGAACAAAAAATGTATCATGTGTGAATGCATCTCTCTCTCTCTCTCTCTCTCTCTCTCTCTCTCTCTCTCTCTCTCTCTCTCTCTCTCTCTCTCTCTCTCTCTCTCTCTCTCTCTCTCTCTCTCTCTCTCTCTTCTATATGTATTTCCTTCCTTATTTCCTCCTATTCTTCCTTCCCTCCTTCGCTGCCTCTCTCTGATCCGATTAAAGACTTGATTAAACTATTTCCTAAGGGAGAGAATGGTGTCCTTGTGTGCCCAAAGGGAGAGCAAGGGAGGGAGGGAAGGAGGGAAGGAGGGAGGGAGGCAGTGGAGGGAGAGAGGGAGAGAGGATACATGTAGGGATAGGACGAGTGTGAAAAGTAAATCAGCTCTCTCTCTCTCTCTCTCTCTCTCTCTCTCTCTCTCTCTCTCTCTCTCTCTCTCTCTCTCTCTCTCTCTCTCTCTCTCTCTCTCTCTCTCTCATTAAACCTACATAATATAACGGATTAATGTTATTTGATTTCCCTTTTTATAACTTCGTAAATTTTAACTGATTAATATGATTTTTTTTTTTTTTTTGCCATTCTTACATCTATATTTACATTCCAATTCCATTTCAATAGAGTTCAGAAGAATGCGCGCTGCTTGCTATTTCTTTCCTATTCTCTACCCTTTTTACGTAAACCTCATTTTTTTTTAGTTATTTTAAAAGAACATGATTTCAGGCAAGAAGAATAAAAGGGGTGAACACGTTAAGTAAGATTAAGTAAGATTAAGTTAGGTTAGGTTGCGTTAGGTTAGATTAGGTTAGGTTCAGGTTAGGTTAGGTTGCGTTAGGTTTAGGTTAGGTTAGGTTCAGGTTAGGTTAGGTTGCGTTAGGTTAGATTAGGTTAGGTTCAGGTTAGGTTAGGTTGCGTTAGGTTAGATTAGGTTAGGTTCAGATTAGGTTAGGTTGCGTTAGGTTTAGGTTAGTTTAGGTTCAGGATTAGGTTAGGTTGCATTAGGTTTAGGTTAGGTTAGGTTCAGGTTTAGGTTAGGTTCAGGTTTAGGTTAGGTTAGGTTCAGGTTTAGGTTAGGTTAGGTTTCAGGTTTAGATTAGGTTAGGTTAGGTTAGGTTGCGTAAGGTTTAGGTTAGGTTAGGTTAGGTTCAGGTTAGGTTAGGTTAGGTTGCGTAGATTTAGGTTAGGTTAGGTTAGATTAGGTTAGTTAAGTTTAGGTTAGGTTCAGGTTTAGGTTAGGTTTAGGTTTAGGTTAGGTTTAGGTTTAGGTTAGGTTAGGTTAGGTTTAGGTTAGGTTAGGTTTAGGTTAGGTTAGGTTAAGTTCAGGTTTAGGTTAGGTTAGGTTAGGTTGCGTTAGGTTTAGGTTAGGTTAGGTTAAGGTTTAGGTTAGGTCCAGGTTTAGGTTAGGTTAGGTTAGGTTAGGTTGCGTTAGATTTAGGTTAGGTTTAGGTTGCGTTATGTTTAGGTAGGTTAGGTTGCGTTAGGTTTAGGTTAGGTTAGGTTCAGATTTAGGTTAGGTTAGGTTAGGTTAGGTTGCGTTAGGTTGCGTTAGGTTTAGGTTAGGTTAGGTTCAGGTTTAGGTTAGGTTAGGTTGCGTTAGGTTTAGGTTAGGTTAGGTTGCGCTAGGTTTAGGTTAGGTTAGGTTGCGTTAGGTTTAGGTTAGTTTAGGTTGCGCTAGGTTTAGGTTAGGTTAGGTTGCGTTAGGTTTAGGTTAGGTTAGGTTGCGTTAGGTTAGGTTAACATTTGGACATTACTTATGAAAATTGGTTTAAGAGGTGTTCTCAGGCATGCTGATCACGAATTTGGATTAAGTTTTCTGATTACTATAATAATGAATCCTATTTCATCCTTGCTTGCCTGATGAAAAGAATTAATAATCTTCTTTAACTTTACTGAGTGATGCTGATCTTGTATGACAAATGCATAGAGATAACCCCAGTCTATGTCTATCTATCTATCTATCTATCTATCTATCCTTCCCCTATTAAGTGTGAGGTCTTGTCTCTCTCTGGCGACTGTCTTACATCCACTGACGCTTAAGGAGAGAGAGAGAGAGAGAGAGAGAGAGAGAGAGAGAGAGAGAGAGAGAGAGAGAGAGAGAGAGAGAGAGAGAGAGAGAGAGAGAGAGAGAGAGAGAGAGAGAGCGAGAGAGAGAGAGAGAGAGAGAGAGAGAGAGAGAGAGAGAGAGAGAGAGAGAGAGAGAGAGAGAGAGAGAGAGAGATAT
>JAXIVD010004830.1:7500-27500 GCA_036785275.1 Cancer borealis | reverse complement strand
TATGAAGCAAAGCAGTGTTATTCTAGTTCCCATTCCCAGTAAGCCCCGAGGTGTACAAACATTGACATAAATATACAAAAATAGACGTAATAAATTAATCATCTTGCCACGTGGACGGAGGCTTCGATGTGCGGGTCATCTTTGTGTCGACTTGAAGACTGGCGAATTGATTAAGTAGAACTCCTTCTTTTACTGACTCTTTTACTTACTTAATTACTCACACACACACACACACACACACACACACACACACACACACACACACACACACACACACACACACACACACACACATATAGATGTTTACTGGTTTTCAAAAAGTTTTAGTTTTTTTCAGTAATAGTCGTAAATCGAATCTTTTTTTTGGCATTAATTTAGTTTTGCCTTTAGGGAGGGAGGAAAAAGCAAATATTTTTCCCTGCATATTGGTTGAACACACACACACACACACACACACACACACACACACACACACACACACACACACACACACACACACACACACACACACACACACACACACACACATATACACGTTAATAAATAGCTTTAAATAAATAAATCTTTAGGAATATTTAACAGACGACTTGCACAGCGGACCCTCAGCGCCCCTCCCCCACCTGATCCTGGCAGGAGGGGAAGGGGAAAGGGAGGGTAGAGAGAGGAGGGTCACGTTGGCCGTGGACATGTTTTGTACGTGATGTGTACGTGTTTTTTCCCAATAAGTTACCTTTGAAGGACACAATAGATCATCCTGCACATCACTTAGTAATTCTATATCACACGTCAGTCTAGTCTCACGATAATGTTGAAAAATATATATATGTGGATGGAATGATTTATGAAACATTTTTTTTGCATGAGAAATGTAAAATATTCTCTTGTTTTATTAACTTAAAATCCGCGTCGTGTGCTGGATTGTAATGATCCTCTTGTCTTGTGTGACGGTGAGGTTATGGCGTTGTGTGGTGGTTTACTTCTCACATGGTGGACCGTTGAAGGGCCAGTTACATGCGGTGATTCCAGAGTCATACACGATGGTGACGGGACAGTCGAACACATGCAGGGTAAACCTCTCTACCCAACGGTCCCAGTAACACTCGTAGAACTTGTCGCAGGTGTCAGGGTGGCGGAAGAGTCCAGCACGCTCGCACACCTCAGGCCCGAGCGTGTCATCAAAATCTCTTCTCCCGCCGGGACCGAATCGCTGCAGCTTGTGTTGCTTCCCACTCAGCTTGGAGACCAGAGCCTGGCCGCCGCTCAGGGGACGGCTTCCTCCACCGCCTTGTCCGTACCCTTGAACTGTGCCCAGGGCGTTGCTGCTGCTGCCTGATCCACCTCTGCCGCTGTGCCCTCCCAATCCACCAACGCCGAAATGATTTGATCCACCACTTCCACCTCGTCCTCCTGATCCACCGCTACCACCTCGTCCTCCTGATCCACTGTATCCTCCTGATCCTTCGCTTCCACCTCGTCCTCCTGATCCACCGCTACCAGCTCGTCCTCCTGATCCACCATTTCCACCTCGTCCACCTGATCCACCACTTCCACCTCGTCCTCCTAATCCACCACTTCCATCTTGTCCTCCCGATCCACTGCTTCCAGTGTATCCTCCTGATCCACCACTTCCACCTCGTCCTTCTGATCCACCACTTCCACCTCGTCCTCCTGATCCACCACTTCCACCTTGTCCTGATCCACCACTTCCACCTCGTCCTCCTGATCCACCACTGCCGCTCTGTTCTGTTGATTCACTACTGCCGCTGTGGCTTCCTGATCCACCAATGCTGAAGTGACTTGATCCACCACTTCCACCTCGTCCTCCTGATCCACCACTTCCACCTCGTCCTCCTAATCCACCACTTCCATCTTGTCCTCCTGATCCACTGCTTCCACTGTATCCTCCTGATCCACCACTTCCACCTCGTCCTCCTGATCCACTGCTTCCACCTTGTCCTCCTGATCCACTGCTTCCACCTTGTCCTCCTGATCCACTGCTTCCACTGTATCCTCCTGATCCACCACTTCCACCTCGTCCTCCTGATCCACTGCTTCCACCTTGTCCTCCTGATCCACTGCTTCCACCTTGTCCTCCTGATCCACTACTTCCAGTATATCCTGATCCACCACTTCCACCTCGTCCTCCTGATCCACCACTGCCGCTGTGGCTTCCTGATCCACCAAGGCCGAAGTGGCTTGATCCACCACTTCCACCTTGTCCTCCTGATCCACTGCTTCCACTGTATCCTCCTGATCCACCACTTCCACCTCGTCCTCCTGATCCACTGCTTCCATCTTGTCCTCCTGATCCACTGCTTCCACCTTGTCCTGATCCACTGCTTCCAGTGTATCCTGATCCACCACTTCCACCTCCTCCTCCTGATCCACCACTGCCGCTGTGGCTTCCTGATCCACCAATGCCGAAGTGACTTGATCCACCACTTCCACCTCGTCCTCCTGATCCACCACTGCCGCTGTGGCTTTCTGATCCACCAATACTGAAGTGACTTGATCCACCACTTCCACTGTATCCTCCTAATCCACCACTTCCACCTTGTCCTGATCCACCACTTCCACCTCGTCCTGCTGATCCACCACTGCCGCTGTGTTCTGTTGATTCACTACTGCCGCTGTGGCTTCCTGATCCACCAATGCTGAAGTGACTTGATCCACCACTTCCACCTTGTCCTCCTGATCCACCACTTCCACTGTATCCTCCTGATCCACCACTGCCGCCTCGTCCTCCTGATCCACCACTTCCATCTCGTCCTCCTGATCCACTGCTTCCACCTCGTCCTCCTGATCCACTGCTTCCACCTTGTCCTCCTGATCCACTGCTTCCAGTGTATCCTGATCCACCACTTCCACCTCGTCCTCCTGATCCACTGCTTCCACCTTGTCCTCCTGATCCACTGCTTCCACCTTGTCCTCCTGATCCACTGCTTCCAGTGTATCCTGATCCACCACTTCCACCTCGTCCTCCTGATCCACCACTGCCGCTGTGGCTTCCTGATCCACCAAGGCCGAAGTGGCTTGATCCACCACTTCCACCTTGTCCTCCTGATCCACTGCTTCCACTGTATCCTCCTGATCCACCTCGTCCTCCTGATCCACTGCTTCCATCTTGTCCTCCTGATCCACTGCTTCCACCTTGTCCTGATCCACTGCTTCCAGTGTATCCTGATCCACCACTTCCACCTCGTCCTCCTGATCCACCACTACCGCTGTGGCTTCCTGATCCAGCAATGCCGAAGTGACTTGATCCACCACTTCCACCTCGTCCTCCTGATCCACTGCTTCCACTGTATCCTCCTGATCCACCTCGTCCTCCTGATCCACTGCTTCCATCTTGTCCTCCTGATCCACTGCTTCCACCTTGTCCTGATCCACTGCTTCCAGTGTATCCTGATCCACCACTTCCACCTCGTCCTCCTGATCCACCACTACCGCTGTGGCTTCCTGATCCAGCAATGCCGAAGTGACTTGATCCACCACTTCCACCTCGTCCTCCTGATCCACTGCTTCCACTGTATCCTCCTGATCCACCTCGTCCTCCTGATCCACTGCTTCCATCTTGTCCTCCTGATCCACTGCTTCCACCTTGTCCTGATCCACTGCTTCCACTGTATCCTGATCCACCACTACCATCTCGTCCTCCTGATCCACCACTGCCGCGTACTCCTGATCCACCAATGCTGAAGTGACTTGATCCACCACTTCCTCCTTGTCCTCCTGATCCACTGCTTCCACTGTATGCTGATCCACCACTACTACCTCGTCCTCCTGATCCACCACTGCCGCGTCCTCCTGATCCACCACTGCCGCTGTGGCTTCCTGATCCACCAATGCTGAAGTGACTTGATCCACCACTTCCACCTTGTCCTCCTGATCCACTGTATCCTGATCCACCACTACCACCTCGTCCTTCTGATCCACCACTGCCGCGTCCTCCGGATCCACCACTGCCGCTGTGGCTTCCTGATCCACCAATGCTGAAGTGACTTGATCCACTGCTTCCACTGTATGCTGATCCACCACTACTACCTCGTCCTCCTGATCCACCACTGCCGCTTCCTCCTGATCCACCACTGCCGCTGTGGCTTCCTGATCCACCAATGCTGAAGTGACTTGATCCACTGCTTCCATTGTATGCTGATCCACCAATACTACCTCGTCCTCCTGATCCACCACTGCCGCTGTGGCTTCCTGATCCATCAATGCTGAAGTGACTTGATCCACCACTTCCACCTTGTCCTCCTGATCCACTGCTTCCACTGTATCCTGATCCACCACTACCACCTCGTCCTTCTGATCCACCACTGCCGCGTCCTCCTGATCCACCACTGCCGCTGTGGCTTCCTGATCCACCAATGCCGAAGTGACTTGATCCACCACTTACACTTTGTCCTCCTGATCCACTGCTCCCACTGTATCCTCCTGATCCACCACTTCCACCTCGTCCTTCTGATCCACCACTGCCGTGACCTCCTGATCCACCAATGCTGAAGTGACTTAATCCATCACTTCCACTGTATGCTGATCCACTACTGCCGCCTCGTCCTCCTGATCCACCAATTCCACCTCGTCCGCTTGATCCACCACTGCCGCTGTGGCTTCCTGATCCACCAATGCTGAAGTGACTTGATCCACCACTTTCACTGTATGCTGATCCACTACTGCCGCCTCGTCCTCCTGATCCACCACTTCCACCTCGTCCTGATCCACCACTTCCACCTCGTCCTGATCCACCACTGCCGCTGTGATCTGTTGATCCACCACTGCCGCTGTGGCTTCCTGATCCACCAATGCTGAAGTGACTTGATCCACCACTTCCACTGTATCCTGATCCACCACTACCACCTCGTCCTCCTGATCCACCACTGCTGCTGTGTTCTGTTGATTCACTGCTGCCGCTGTGGCTTCCTGATCCACTAATGCCGAAGTGACTTGATCCACCACTTCCACCTTGTCCTCCTGATCCACTGCTTCCACTGTATCCTGATCCACCACTTCCACCTCGTCCTGATCCACCACTTCCACCTCGTCCTCCTGATCCACCAGTGCCGCTGTGATCTGTTGATCCACCACTGCCGCTGTGGCTTCCTGATCCACCAATGCTGAAGTGACTTGATCCACCGCTTCCACTGTATCCTGATCCACCACTACCACCTCGTCCTCCTGATCCACCACTGCCGCGACCTCCTGATCCACCCGTGCTGCTGTGGCTTCCTGATCCACCAATGCCGAAGTGACTTGATCCACCACTTCCACTTTGTCCTCCTGATCCACTGCTTCCACTGTATCCTCCTGATCCACCACTTCCACCTCGTCCTCCTGATCCACCACTGCCGCGACCTCCTGATCCACCAGTACTGCTGTGGCTTCCTGATCCACCAATTCTGAAATGACTTGATCCACCACTTCCACCTTGTCCACCTGATCCACTGCTTCCACTGTATCCTCCTGATCCACCACTTCCACCTCGTCCTCCTGATCCACCACTGCCGCGACCTCCTGATCCACCACTACTTCCTGATCCACCAATGCCGAAGTGACTTGATCCACCACTTCCACCTTGTCCTCCTGATCCACCAGTACTGCTGTGGCTTCCTGATCCTCCAATACTGAAGTGACTTGATCCACCACTTCCACTATATCCTGATCCACCACTTCCACCTCGTCCTCCTGATCCACCACTGCCGCTGTGTTCTGTTGATTCACTACTGCCGCTGTGGCTTCCTGATCCACCAATGCTGAAGTGACTTGATCCACCACTTCCACTGTATCCTGATCCACCACTGCCGCCTCGTCCTCCTGATCCACCACTTCCACCTCGTCCTCCTGATCCACCACTTCCACCTCGTCCTCCTAATCCACTACTGCCGCGACCTCCTGATCCACCAGTACTGCTGTGGCTTCCTGATCCACCAATGCTGAAGTGACTTGATCCATCATTTCCACCTTGTCCTGATCCACTGCTTCCACTGTATCCTGATCCACCACTTCCACCTCGTCCTTCAGATCCACCACTGCCGCGACCTCGTGATCCACCACTACTGCCGCTGTGGCTTCCTGATCCACCAATACTGAAGTGACTTGATCCACCACTTCCACCTCGTCCTCCTGATCCACCACTTTCACCTCGTCCGCCTGATCCACCACTGCCGCTGTGGCTTCCTGATCCACCAATGCTGAAATGACTTGATCCACCACTTCCACTGTATGATGATCCACCACTTCCACCTTGTCCTGATCCACCACTTCCACCTTGTCCTGATCCACCACTTCCACCTCGTCCTCCTGATCCACCACTGCTGATGTGTTCTTTAGATTCACTACTGCCGCTGTGGCTTCCTGATCCACCAATGCTGAAGTGACTTGATCCACCACTTCCACTGTATCCTGATCCACCACTGCTGCCTCGTCCTCCTGATCCACCACTTCCACCTTGTCCTTCTGATCCACCACTGCCGCGACCTCCTGATCCACCAGTACTGCTGTAGCTTCCTGATCCACCAATGCTGAAGTGACTTGATCCACCACTACCACCTCGTCCTTCTGATCCACCAATGCCGTGACCTGATCCACCACTACTGCTGGGGCTTCCTGATTCACCAATGCTGAAGTGACTTGATCCACCACTTCCACTGTATGCTGATCCACTACTGTCGCCTCGTCCTCCTGATCCACCACTGCCGCCTAGTCCGCCTGATCCACTACTGCCGCGACCTCCTGATCCACCAGTACTGCTATGGCTTCCTGATCCGCCAATACTGAAGTGATTTGATCCACCACTTCCACTGTATCCTGATTCCCCACTATCGCTGTGGCCTTCTGATCCACGACTTCCACTGTATCCAGATCCACCACTTCCACCTTGTCCTCCTGATCCACTACTGCCGCTGTGGCTTCCTGATCCTCCAAAACTGAAGTGACTTGATCCACTACTTCCACTGTATCCTGATCCACCACTTCCACCTCGTCCTCCTGATCCACCACTTCCACCTCGTCTGCCTGATCCACCACTGCCGCTCTGGCTTCCTGATCCACCAATGCTGAAGTGACTTGATCCACCACTTCCACCTCGTCCTTCTGATCCACCACTGCCATGACCTCCTGATCCACCAGTACTGCTGTGGCTTCCTGATCCACCAATGCTGAAGTGACTTGATCCACCACTTCCACTGTATGCTGATCCACCACTGCTGCCTCGTCCTCCTGATCCACCACTTCCACCTTGTCCTTCTGTTCCAAAACTGGTGGTGTGGCCTGATCCACCGAAGTTAAAATGGCTTGATCCACCACTTCCACCTCGTCCTCCAGATCCACCACTTCCACCTTGTCCTCCTGAACCACCACTTCCACCTCGTCTTCCTGATCCACCACTGCCGCTGTGGCTTCCTGATCCTCCAATGCTGAAATGACTTGATCCACCACTTCCACTGTATCCAGATCCATCACTACCACCTCGTCCTTCTGATCCACCACTTCCACCTCGTCCTCCTGATCCACCACTTCCACCTCGTCCTCCTGATCCACCACTTTCACCTCGTCCTCCTGATCCACCACTTCCACCTCGTCCTCCTGATCCACCACTTCCACCTCGTCCTCCTGATCCACCATTGCCGCTGTGTTTTGCTGATTCACTGCTGCCGCTCTGGCTTCCTGATCCACCAATGCTGAAGTGACTTGATCCACCACTTCCACTGTATCCAGATCCACCACTTCCACCTTGACCTCCTGATCCAACAACTCCACCATTTCCATCTGATCCACCACTTCCACTATACCCTGACCCACCAAAGTTTATGTGGCTTGATCCACCACTTCCACTGTATCCTGATCCATCGCTACCGCTGTGGTCTCCTGATCCACTACTTCCACTACCGCCATTGCTGCTGTAACCTCCTGATCCACCACTGCTGCTGTAGCCTCCTGATCCACTAATGCTTAAGTGACCCGATCCACCACCTACAAATTTGTCAGATCCTCCTGTAGTGAACTGTATCGATCCACCAGACTGACCTGAATTACTCTTGACTGTGTGTTCCTCGCTGCTCTCGTATGATCCACTTGGTAATGATCCGTAAGGGTTGAAGGAATTATCAGGTGACGGGGGTGCGTAAGAGTACCCTGTCAATTGACCTTGAGAGGCAAACGAGGACCCTGAAGAGTACCCGGTAGTCTGCGTGCTTCCCGGTAATGTAAAGAGCACACTCGGTTCTTGGTAGGAGTAGCCGCCCTCAGAGCTCGAAGAGTCGGTAATCGGGGCAGGATGGGGTGTGGGTCTCCTCTTCGGAGGTTCGTAAACCGGTCCTGTGGCTGGTAGTGTTGGGATGGATGTGAATGGACGGTAACCAGGTGTTGGAGTGGGTCTTGCTGGAGTGTAACCGGGCTGTCTTGTCACTAATAGGGGATTTGCTGGAGTCTGGTATGAGTACCCGGATGAGGACCCACCTCCCACTGCATTCGATGTTCCTTGGAAGTATTCTCCGCTCTCCGAGGACGATGAAGGCTTCACAGGGTCAAGAGATGCTGATGGAGGGTTGTAGGTGTACCCGGGAGCAGTTGGAGGAATGGGAGTTATTGGTTGGGTAGGTCGTGGGCGAGGCGTTGTGAATGGTCTGCTGGGTGGTGAGTAACTGTAACCTCCCTCCCTGGATTCCTCACTGCTGGATCCGTAACCCAGCCCGGTGTTGACTGTGTTCTGACCAGGCCTGGAGTGTGGTGTGACCACGTGCGAGATGGAGTCGAAGGACTGGGTAGGCTCAGGATAGGAATAGCCTGTCGAAGGGTTGGGTGTTGGGGGTCTGTAGGGAGCAGGTGTTGGGATGACACGCGGTCGGGAGGTGACGGAGGACGGTCTGGAAACGGTGACATGGCCATCGGGAGTGAGGGAGGTGCTTGGGGCGGAGTATGAGTAGCCAGAGGGTGTAGTCCTGGTGTCCTCCTCCGACGAGGATGACGATGACGCCTCGCCTGCAGGGAACGGCTTCAAGGGGGTTGAGGGCGTGGGATAAGAGTATCCTGTGGAGGGTTCCGGGGTATTTGTGTAGGAGGTGGAGGGTCGGCGACTAGAGGGTCTTCGACTGGAAGGCTTTTGACTGGATGGGCGGCGACTGGATGGGCGGCGACTAGATGGGCGGCGACTGGATGGCCGACCACTGGATGGCTGATTACCGGATGGCTGACGACCGGATGGCCGACGACTGGATGGCTGACCACTGGATGGCTGACCACTAGATGGCTGATTACTGGATGACTGACGACCGGATGGTCGACGACCGGATGGCCGACGACTGGATGGTCGACGACCGGATGGCCGACGACTGGAAGGAGTGGGTTTGAGGGGAGTAGAGGGTTCGGCATAGGAGTAGCCATCTGTTGATACTCCAGAGGAAGTGTAAGGTCGACCGCCGGAGGGAGTCACAGATGTTTTGCCGCTGTGGGACGTTTTGGATGGCTGGCCGGCGTCGTGAGAGGAATGAGTCGCAGGCTCTGAATTAGAGGCATCGTAAGAGGTCGTAGGTAGCCTTTGAGACACGAATGGCCGTCCACGGGATGATGTGCGTGTGGAGGACTGGCTGGGCTTCCGGTAGTCATAACCCTCAGTAGCAGTGACAGGGGTGGGTTGGGGGGCGGTGGAAGGAGCGCTGTAAGAATATCCAGGGGAGGTTCCAGGTGTCCTGATGGCGTTACGGTCCGATGGAACTCCTTGATGTTTTGCAGATGAGGAATCATGGCCATGAGAGTCCTTGTCCCTTGAGAACGACGTGCCTTGAGGGAGAGATGAACCGAAGGCCACTGACGCTACTCCTCCACCAGCCACGTTGCCTCCGAAACCACCATGAGATTTCTCGCCAGAGAGCTCGATACTTTCTTTGTAGGCCTTGTAGGAGAGACGCTCGTTACTCAGGTTCGGGGAGATAATGATACCCTTTTCTTGGCTATACACACCCTTGCCTCCTATGGCAAGCTCCACCGATCCACTGCACTCTTTGCAGCTTCCTTTGGTTTTGGTTTCGGTATTGATACTCTGTGATGCCACCTTCTTCGTTGCTATGTTCTTTGCGAATGGGCGTCGTCCAGCCACATCACTTACACTCACGGGTGCTGCTCCGGGGGTGAGGTCTAGATAGCCAATGCCGTTCCTGCCGCAACTACTCACCAGCCACGGCCAGTTACAAATGTAGTTGGCTTCATCATAAGCAAGACCGAATGGGCAGCGGAACTCGTACTGCGTGTAGGTGTTGTTACCGTAGTGGTCAAGACAGGCGAAGAACCACCGGCAGTTTTCTGGGTCAGTGAAATAACCTTCACCTGGACAGATGAACTTTTGCTTTGGGACTGGGAAGATCTCAGAGGAGCCGTCGCAAGGGGGCGCTGCCGAAGGCCAAGCGCACACCTCCCAGCGGTCATCAAACACCAAGCCTCGTGGACACGAGTACTCGAACACCGTAAAGTCGTCCACGTACTGGTTGAACTTGGTGCACCGGTAGAAGTTGGAACAGTCCTCGGGGTCGCGATAATAGCCCTGGCGAGAGCACTGGTAGCGAGTTTCCGCCGCTGACTCCCTGAGGACACCCCCATCGAAAGGATTAGTGGAGGAGGAAGAGGACAACCGAAGCATAATATCAAGTACCAGTAATGTCATGTCTATGACTATGACGCAATATCTACAACGTCATCAGATTATGTCTACATTATACCATCATTATAATTATTCATGTAATTACTATCAAGTATGTTTATACTTAAGTATTTATCAGCTTCTTACCTGATGGCCTTGATGTCACCTGACCTGTCCACCACACGCACTATCCTGAAGGGGGATGTGCGAAGGTCGGAGGGCACGTAGGCGGAATGTGTAAGATCCTCCACCAAACTATTCAACACTGCGCGGCGAGGTGACCGGGCGAGCTGAGGTAGAAAGCAAGAAAGACAAACATGAATACCACCCACATTCTCATGATACACCTGTATGTCTATCCACTATTTACCTGTATCAACATACGTCTACCCTGCACCCACCTCAGTGAACGTGTTGTAGATTGTGGATAGAAGTGGGTATCGGCCGTGTCCACACTTGCCCTCCTGGTCCTCCTGATCCACATCCCGCAGCGCCACGCCCGCCAAGCCTCGGAGCAGAACGTACTTGCTCTGTCGTGGCGGGAAGAAACAGGGAACAATGCCTTGGGAACTGGGAACTGGGCTTTTGGGAACTAACTAGGCTGTTTTTTCTTACTGTATAACTGACGAGGGAAGTAAGAATTTGCTAAAAGTATATCACATTATAGACTTGGAATTGATTAATGGTTACTGCAGAGTGTATACCTATAACTGGGAACTGGGGCTACGTTCAAGCTCTACTAAATGATTGTCTTGAAAACTGGGAACTAGAAACTGGTAACTAGTAATGGGGAATGGGCTAGGTTATACGTATCCTTTTAATTGGCTACTTCAAAACCGGGAGATTGGACTAAAAACTGAAAACTGGGAACTGGTGACAGAACTGGGAACTATACATATATTGGGTGAAACTATGTTATCTTGAGAACGTGAATGAGGATTTTGTCTAACAAAGTATATAATTAGAAAGGCTTTCCTAATTCACTGGCTGTTTTTAATACTTTTAAACTAACACCAAAAAAGCATTGTTACTCAGTTCATGCAACGAGTAACTGACAAAACCTAAGAAGTCGAACCACTAATGAGTGAGGAAACAAACTAAACGAAACTACACGAAACACAGTAAACTCAGGTATATATATGTTTAAAAATTATAAAGCAAAACCAAAACAGACGTAAGAGTGAAAGTTAGAGGTATATACATAGATGGTTTATATAGTAGGTTGGTCCGTCATACTGTGTTAATGAATGAATAAATGAGAATGTTAAGAAATAAGTGAATAGCAATAAGCGAAACACAAATGAAGATTAATACAGTTATAATTCTCTGTGGTAGAAAGATTAAGATGTTGACCAAAATGTTCCTAAGATTCTACATATTCTCAGAGTGACTTACCGTGAGTCAGGGAAAGAAAAGTCACAACTCATAAAGTCAGTAGTTGAAAAAAGAAAAGAATGAGTGAAAGCGTCAAGTCTGTCGTTTTATGATTTTTGTTTTCTTTTAGTTCATTTGGTCCAAGAAATTACAACTTATGTCGCCAAGTAATGAAACAAAAAGACTTAATTGACCAAGAAGTCGTCAGAACTTTGACTTTAAAAAAAAAAAAAGGAAGCAGAAAAAAAAAAAAAAAAAAGACTTCTGGGTAAAGAAAGCCAACATTCCCGAAAAAAAATAAACAACAATAATAATAATAATAATAAACACCACAGAAAACGGAATGCAGTAGAGGAAAAAGAAAAGGAGGAACTAAAGTAAAACACAAATTCTAGCAGTGCATAGCAGGAAACAAAGAACAGTGAGTTTCTTTTCATCCCAGGTGGAGTCAAAGGTTGTGGCTAATTAACCTGGCGTGCGTGTGCCCACCTGTCGGTCTTCCATCGGGCGTGGCAGCAGGTCAGGTGTGTCTGGCGGCGTGGAGAGTCCTTGGTCTGGCTCCGTCTGTCCTGTTACTGTCATTACCTGTGTCCGCTCACCTGTTAATTACCCGTTCCAATGATAGGTGGGGAAGCTCCTTGGAAGTCGTAATTATATGCATTAGACCTTAAGTTAGCCTATACATCTTTTGGAAGACGTTGTTATAACTTTACTTTCTGTTTTCTTCTTTTTTTTTTTCTTTTTTTTTTCACTCAAGGTTAATGTTGTGAAATGACTACATAGTGATTATGAAGTTTGAAGTATTTTGTGAGTTATGTTTTCTATTTTCTATTTTTTTTTTGTCAAGTGTCAGGTACACACACACACACACACACACACACACACACACACACACACACACACACACACACACACACACACACACACACACACACACACACACACACACACACACACACACACACACACACACCTTGACCTTGACGCTGCTGGGATCATCAAAGGCCATCCACGTCACATTAGAGAAAGCGTAGGGCGCCGTCATGTCCTCGTCTCGCTCTACCGTCCAGTTCCCTTGCGTCATGGCCTCGCACGCCTGCCAGGGACGAGGACGAGAAACATCATCATCATCATCAGTATCATCATCATCATCATCATCATTATTGGGGATATAGTGATATTATGGTGTAGTAATGGGCGTAGGGCATGTAAGAGTTGTAGTACCTGAGGGTAGGACATGGGCGTGGGCGTGTCGGTGATGGGTGAGCGGGGCGTGGTGAGGTTGGCGTTCTCGAGGGTAAAGGAAAGGGCTGTTGTAGGGACACTCAGCACCAGACGCTCCAGGGGCACGCCAAGACCTGCTGTCAAGTCCACTAGGGAGTCCTGCATACAAAACAATAATAATAATAATAAATAAATAAATAAAAAGAAAATTAACCATGTCATATTGCAGGAAAAAATATAAAAAAGCAAAGTTATCCTTATACACATTGAGTCAGTTCATCTTTTTTTTTTTTATATATCTATTTTTGATTTTTATATTTCACCGATTATTTTTACATATATAAATTTTGTAACGTCCTTTGACAATGCTGTGAAGGAATTACAGTGAAAATATTTGACTTATAAATATAAAACTCGTCTTAAAACTTATGGTACTGACGGCGTTATGTAGGTCTGCCAATCCCATGAGTCTGGCGGGGTGGAAGGTGAGGTGCAGCTCCGGGATGGTCAGGTTGTGGGTCGGCATAGAGAAGAAATCCACAACCCTGCCACGAGAGAGAGAGAGTGTGAGTCTAATGGTGGTGGTGGTGGTGGTGGTGGTGGTGTAGTTTGCGGTTGTGTTTCGTATGTTAGTGATTATATACTATTTTTTCCCTGTGTTTTTTTTTATATAATTCATGGTAGTTTTGATGGTTTGAGTTATTATAGTGTTACGTGATACCACTTCCTTTCTGTTATTGTATTCCTTTACTTTCCTTTACTATATTCCCTTCTTTCATTACACTCCCTTCCTTCAATACACTCCCTTCCCTTAGTAAACTTCTTTCCCTTCCTATACTACCACCCACTCCTCTTCCCTCTTAGCTATATCTCCTCCTCCTCCTCCTCCACCTCCTCCTCCTCCTCCACCTCCTCCTCCACCTCCTCCTCCTTCTCCTTCTCCATCACTTACTTTGCTAACTCCTTCAGGTCATATCCTTTCACTATATACTCTGGGTTGGGCGCTAAGGTCAGCATCAGCAGCTTCCCTTCACCTTCATCGCCACCTTCGTTGTCTTCGTCAGGAGTTACTTGTTTCTGCAGTGGTCTCCTCCTCCTCACTGTGCCTCGTCGCCTTCCTCCTCTTCGTTGTCCTCTCCTGGTGCCGAAAGTCCACCCAGCTGACCTTTGAGTGGGTGCTGCTGTCGTGGTGGTAGTGGAGGTGGAGGTGGAGTTAGGCACAGCGATGGTGGTGGTGGTGATGCTGGTGGTAGGCGTTTCAGTGGTAGTGGTGGTGGTTGGAGTATCAGTGGTCGTTATCATGGTCGTGAAATAGTCCTGAAAAACGTTAATTACACTTGGTTATAGGTAATTATCTCCCTCATTTGCACACCTGTTGTCATCTCGTCATTCCACACCTGTAACTGATAATTATGAAAACATCGTATGACATTTAGTAGTAAAAAAATATATAAGTGACCCATGTGACTCCTATGACCTCTACCCTTTGACCTTGACCCGACCTCACCTCATCCTCGAGGGGCTGCACTGTGACCTCGTACTCGGATCCTGACTCAAGGGTAACGTAGTCATTGCCGAGACTGTGGGAGAGAGAGAAAAAAAATGCATTAGGAAGGTAAATTAATGAGTGTGGCAGTCCTCCTCCTCCTCCTCCTCCTCCTCCTCCTCCTCCTCCTCCTCCTCCTCCTCCTCCTCCTCCTCCTCCTCCTCCTCCTCCTCCTCCCTTTCTTCATCTTCCTCCTACCTTTCGTCATCCTCCAGCAGCGGGATAATGGTAGTTGCTTCTTCATCATCTTCCATCATCTCTGTCGTTGCCTCCGTCACCGCCTCCGTCATCACCTCCTGTTCCTCCTCCACCGCTGCTCGTTTGGTCACATTATGCACCTTCTGATCCAGCACCAGCCGCAGCACCTGTAGAAGGAGAGGAAGGGAAGAGATTGTAGTGTTAGTGCCTACAGTGAACACTTCCCTTTTCGTATTAGCATGTGGCCTTGAAACGGTTTAGTGCAGTTATCCCTTGCATTTAATTGGATGAGGTTGTGTTTGTGTCTATAAATATTGAAGGTCAGGATTAGTTCGAACCTCATTCTTAATTCTTCATTGCCTCGCTTTCAGTCACTTACACTCACTTGATATCTGCCAATTATCTCATTTTTACCGTGGAGAACTGAACGCACTGAAATTCCTCCAGCTATACGTCCAGTGAAGTCGAACGGAAATAGACTGAAACTCGATCCAATCCTTTAATTCAATGTGAAGGGAATCGGGTTCTAGGAAATGTCTGTATGAACGCTGTCAACTTTTCTCTCTCTATTTATATATACGCTTGTAATCCCTTCAGTTCTTAATGCATTGTTCTTTAAGAATCTTTAAGTAAACTCGTGTCTTTATGTAAGAATTAATGAATGATTGCATGAACATTACTTAACAGACAGATAGAGAGATAAACAGAGGGAGACACTTCTATATTGTAATTATTATTGGTATCATTGTTATCTATTTCTTTATCTATCATTTTTTCTTTTTAGTCCACGTTCCCCCCTCCCTCCCTTCCGCCCCCCGCACCACCACCTCGTAACTCAACACCACACACACCCATAGTTACGTTACATCCATTCTATTAACGTGGAATAACCTCACTTCATACTGTACCCGAAACACAAAGCAGTTTTACATTTCAACTATTTGCACACCATAGTCTAACCTTTAAACCTTACCTTCTTTTCCTCCTCCGTTTCATAACCTACAAAATCACTGTTGAATATATATAAATAATCTCATCTATGTACATCCACAAAAACATGTATATATATTATTATCATTTTTTCCTCGTCTTATCATGACATTCCAATCTCTACTTGACTTCGTGATTCTTTGTTCCCTTTCTTGTCTTTACTTTTCATCACCCACTCAGTGAAATTTTACCTCAATGTTCACGTCATTTCACACCAGGTAATTCTCCTCCTGACCTTTGCAATACCTGTGTAGCATTTAGAGAACCATTCGTCACGTTTTTCATCGCTTAAGCCTTCCCTCCCTGCTCCTCCTTCTTCCTCTTCTCCTCCTCCTCCTCCTCCTCCTCCTCCTCCTCCTCCTCCTCCTCCTCCTCCTCCTCCTCCTCCTCCTCCTCCTCCTCCTCCTCCTTCTCTATACCTCTCTAAAATAACCTACCACCACACCCTCTGTACCCTTTTCCCACACCTTTCTCCATCCCCTCCATTCCTCCTCCTCCTCCTCCTCCTCCTCCTCCTCCTCCTCCTCCTCCTCCTCCTCCTCCTATTCCTTTTTCTTGGTTGCACAGTATCTCCCCCCTTCCTCCCTTCCTCCCTTCCTCCCTTCTCCCTATTCACCAAATCCTCGACCTACCTTCACCCTCAGCTCTTCTCCCTTCTCTCCCCGTACCACCTGTTCCACACTTTATCACCCTCCTACACCCTATTATCTTCCACCTACACTCCACACCTACAGCCTCCTATAATACACCTGCCATCCACTCGTTTCTTTGTGCCTTTATTGCTCTCCACTTGGATATTTTCACTCCCTCATTCCTTCCTCCTCCTCCTCCTCCTCCTCCTCCTCCTCCTCCTCCTCCTCCTCCTCCTCCTCCTCCTCCTCCTCCTCATTGCCTCCTAACTCCTCAATAAAGCAAGATATGAAGGCGTTTCGTAACTTTTTTTTTTTTCTTCTTTTTCATTTGAACGTAACTTTCTGGAGATTTCACAACAACGTGCAATGAAGCGAAAGGAAGGAAGGAAGGAAGGAAGGAAGGAGGGAAGGAAGGAAGGAAGGAAGGAAGGAAGGAAGGAGGGAAGGAAGGAAGGATAGATGGACACCAGTGGAATTATTATTACAGTATTTTTTTTTTTTTTTTTTTTTTTTTTTTTAGTTCGTTAGCTTCATTTCTTCTCGTTTTCGTTTATGGATTGCTTTGAGTTGAGTGACCTTTTGTGGGCATAGAGGAAGGGGGGGAGGGAGGGAGGGAGGGAGAGATGGAGATGGAGAGAGAGAGGGATTGAGGGAGGGAGGGAAATGGGGGGACGGAGGGAGGGTTGAAAGGCGTGGCATTGGCTATTTTTCAAAGGGGTTGTATGAGAGAGAGAGAGAGAGAGAGAGAGAGAGAGAGAGAGAGAGAGAGAGAGAGAGAGAGAGAGAGAGAGAGAGAGAGAAGAGAGAGAAGAGACGAGAGACACGAGAGAGACAAGAGACAAGAGACTAAATAAAAGAAATAATATCAAAACACTAAAAAAAACATCACAAAAAATAAGAAATAAAAAAAACATCAATATAGGAATTCAACGCTAAACAAAACAACAACACATTCTTCTCCCCTTTCTACCTCTTTTTTCCTCCCCTTTCCTCCCCTTTTCTCCCCTTTCCTCCCCTTTCCTTCCCTTTCCTCTCCTTTCCTTCCCTTTTCCTCCCTTTTCCTCCCTTTACTTACCTTAATGAGGGTAGTTAGATCCTCCCTTTCCTTGGTGTGACTAGGCCAGCGCCAGTCCACCTCAAGTCCATCTAGCTGGTGAGTGGCTAGGAAGGTGGAGGCAGCTTCAGTTAGGTTAGTCACCGCCTCTACTGAAGAAGTGAGTAAAGAAAACGTATCGCCCTTCACCCTCGTGCCTCCCAGACTTGCTACCACCTTCAGGCTTGGGTTGAGTGCCTTCAGGGCGGTGTAACTGGAGAAATCTGAGGCCGCGGGGAGAGAGAGAGAGAGAGAGAGTTGGTATGTGAGAGTTAGTGAGAGAGAAAAAATAAATAAAATAAGAGAGAGATGAAAAGAGAAATAGAGTGAGAATGTACACAGCTAAACACAAGTGAAATGAACCTAAAAGAAAAAGGAAATAAAGGTTAAATCACAGTCCCAGAACAGTATAGTCACACAGATACAGGTACAGACAGGTATAGACAGGTACAGGCAGGTACAGACAGGTACAGCCCATCCCACGGCCACCTCTCGGCCTTTCTCACTGACCCGCATCGGATGTAAACTGAAGGTCGTGGTCGAGGCTAACACTCTCCACGACAAGGACGGTGCACTGGCAGGCCTCGAGGGTGGCTGGGGGTGTGTGTGCTGCGGAGTAACACACGACCTCAGCCCGCGGCCCCACCTCGCCACACGCGTCTGCAAGGGTTGGAAGGAGAAACGGTGCTGTTATGGTGTGTGTGGGCTTAATGAGTGAGTGATTTGACGTAAGGCGCCATAACACCTGTGGGCTTAATGGGCGTGAGTTTGTGTGAGTTTGTGTGAGTCTGTGAGGACGAGAGCAGGAGATAGAGCAAGGGAGGTGAAATAGAGCAGTACACATATAGATGCAAGAATAAACACAGACTAATAGATAGATAGATTAGTACACATTTAGTTGAAAGAATGTACACAGACTAATAGACAAATATTAATCAACACACATATAGATGCAAGAATATACACAGATAGATAGATCATTACACATATAGATGGAAATATATACCATACATACATACAGACAGACAGTTAATACTCACAAGCTGTGGCGAGGAGGGCGTAAAGAGCTGTTAATATCGCCAACATCGTCAACTCTGGAATGAGAAAGAGAGAAAAATGATATAAATAACGTGTTTCTCCTAAATAAGGTGTAAGAAAGTTTTAGATTAGTTAGTTGTGTTTGGTTATAGAAATGATGATGTATATTACTGCTACTACTACTACTACTACTACTACTACTACTACTACTACTACTACTCTTACTACTACTACTACTACTACTCTTACTACTACTACTACTACTACTACTACTACTACTACTACTACTACTACTACTACTACTACTACCACCACCACCACTACTTTCAATAATAGTAACAATAGTCATTATAACAACAATACAAAACTAATATTAATACAGGATAATACATATAACCTTCCAGTGGGTTTAGAGAAAGCATTCAAAAAGGTGGCAGTCAAGATTGTTTACTTGTGACCAGATGTGCAAATCACTTAATAGGCGACAATCAGGTGGGATTGAAGTCAAGGAGGCCAAGGGGGTGTAGGGAGCAGGGGGAGGGAGGGCATTGGGGTGTAGGGGGGCAGGGGGAGGGAGGGCATGGGGATTGTAGGGGGCAGGGGGAGGAAGTGAGGGAGGATAGGGGGTGTAAGGGGGGCAGGGAGGATAGGGAGAGGAAGGCAGAGAGGGTAGGGGGTGTAAGGAGGCAGGAAGGGAGGGAGGGTAGAAGAGTGTGTTGGGGGCAGGAAGGGAGGGAGGGTAGAGGAGTGTGTTGGGGGTAGGGAGAGGGGGGAGGGGGAAGGGTGGCAATACTGGTCTAGTTCGAGTTATGTTTTTGTTATTGTTCTTTGTTGTTGTTGTTGATGTTATTTATTGGTGTGTTTTTTTATGATTATTATTTGTTCACAGTGTCTCGCTTTGTTCTTGTTTTTTCCTTTTGTTTTTGTTTTTGTTATTATTATTATTATTATTATTATTATTATTATTATTATTATTATTATCATTACTATTATTATCATCATTACTATTATTATCATCATTATTATTTAGTATCATCACACAAGGCTTACATCTACCGTAGACTTCCCATACACACACACACACACACACACACACACACACACACACACACACACACACACACACACACACACACACACACACACACACACACCTTGCCCTTTTCTCCACTTCATTTGCATACATTTACATCAAACCACAGAGCCTCAAGCCACACGGTCCACTTAAGAGAGTCTGCTTCTTAATCGCGGCGGTGCAATTGGGTTTCTCTTCCT
>JAXIVD010004829.1:0-30000 GCA_036785275.1 Cancer borealis | reverse complement strand
TGTAAGTGATAAATATTTGCCTTACTATCCTTTCATAATGGATTTCATTTTTCTATTTTTATATATTTTTTTTAGATAAACATTGATGGCTGAAACATATATACTAATGCAATGATTCCCGCTGATGATGATGATAATGACATGAAATCTAACATATATATTGATAATCTTTTTTTCATCATTTATCCACATCATGTATTACAATATCATACATAACTAAATACTAATCAAGATACTATTACCATTATACACCTCATTGTAAGGTTGAATACATAGTAATCGTGATTGTGTTTCATTTATCGTTCATTCCTCTTACTTATAATTAAACTGGTATTCATCTACGTCTTACTTGAGGAAACACAGAAGCATACAGTTAGCTAGACCGTGTTGTGTTTCCTTGGCCTTTCAGAAATACACGTTACCCAACACACACACGGCCGCTACTTATTTAATGATTTTACGTACACATTATAAACTGAACGGAGAAATGTATTATGATAAGTTTACGTATACCTGGTTTAAGTAAATGTCATGAAGGGTGGTAATGAGAAATATAAATAAATGAATATATAAATGAATAAAAGGTGAAGTTGTACGATTAATTTCAAGAAGAACTTACCGAAGAAAAAATTAATGGAAGAGGAAAATTTGTCGCAAGAACTTGAATATTATGAAAGAATATGAGAAAGACAGATAATGGAAGATAATCTCAAAAAATAGAAAAAAAAAAGTTGAAAGGAAGGAAAAACAGAAGAAAAAATAAAAAAGGAAAATAATCTTAAGGAGTGACAGACTTTAAAAGAAAAAAGAAAGAAAGGAAAAAAAGGGAAGATAATTTCAAAAAGGAAAATAATCTCAAGAATTAATAGGTTTTGGAGAGAGAGAGAGAGAGAGAGAGAGAGAGAGAGAGAGAGAGAGAGAGAGAGAGAGAGAGAGAGAGAGAGAGAGAGAGAGAGAGGTGAAATTACATAGTTTGTGGAGGGCAGCAAAGGTCAAAGATGATATATTAAACCATCAGTAAAAGAGAGGATAGGAAGGTGGAAGAGGAAGGTGGAAGAGAAAGATGCAGAGGACGAGAGTGGGAGATGAGTGATGCTTTGTGGCGAAGAAAAACAAGAACAAAGAATAAAAACAAGATGAACAAGTACAAGCATAAAAACAAGAAAAGAAGAAGACAGAAGTTAGTTTTCTTACATGTAATAGACTGGCCAAGAGCTAAAAAAAATAAAATAATAATAATAATAAAAATAAAATAAATATATATATCTATAAAAAGTCTATCTAAACCCCACTTTCTAAAATTTAACTCCTAAAAAGTTACCAAAAGTTTCAAAGGTAATATCATTGAATCCCAAAACAGTATACGTAAAATACAGGAGTTTTATAAAGTTTCAACCCATAATGTAGCATCTTCTGAAATATTCTTGTTAATTTTATATTATTTTCGTATATACTTAACGAGTTTCAAACACCAGAACAAAGTTTAAAGCACATATCCTTAGTATCAGTAGTTTATCAAAGGAAATGTTGAAGATAATGATAAAAAAGAAATGTTTGAATATAATGATCAAAGGAAATGTTTCAAGATTATGATAAGTGATAATAATGTTTGAAGCTTTTACAACAGTATTCCATAATTTTTTTTTTCTACTAAAGTGTAGCTTCATAATGGCTACAAAAACACGTAATAACAAAACAAACAAACACGGAAAGGCAAACCCCTTCATCACCACTTCATTCCAAGCCTTACAAGTACAACTAACAAGGAAACAAACAAAAACATTCTTCATATAACATTATATATAACAAAGAACTAATACCTTATTTACCCTTTACTACTACTACTACTACACACACACACACACACACACACACACACACACACACACACACACACACACACACACACACACACACACATACACATACACACACACACACACATTATTATTATTAGTAGTAGTAGTAGTATTGTCAGTTTTATTAATTTATTTACCGATCTATTTTTACACACAGTTAAAATTCCTTGCTTAAACGCCACAAAAACGCCAGAAAACTACATAAAAAAATTAATAACAATAATAACCAGAATTTCACGAGTCGTTATTCTGAAACGGAAAGTGAATAGCAAAACAACATGCAAATACAACAAAATATTCCTACTTACGTAATTTCCATGACCTCTTGGACAGGTTGGGTGATCGGTTGGGGTTCATGTTGTCCCTGGGAAGTAACTAGCCATCCAATAGTAATTTAATAACAGTTAAATAGCCGTGTAAGCCCCACACTAGACACAGTTGGGTCAGGCGGCAGCACATGTATTAGTACTATTTCACTGTTTTAAGGCTTCCAAACGCCATTATGAGCCTCTGCCCCACTAGTTTTGGTTTTCAGTAGCACGGTGATGTTAGAATTTCCATCCACAGTTTCCTGTAACACGTGAATTTGATTGATATTCAGTGGTGACAATAATAACAACACCCGCCAGTCAACACCATCTTGTCTCTGCTGCTGCCTGCTAACTAGTCACAATCGAAATATTTAATGTTAATACTTTCATGAGTATTACTTAAATATAAACTTCTGTATTATTTATTTTTTTGTATATAATGTAAAATATGTGTATAAATATAATGGATGTTACATATATTGGACCGAGATCATGAAATTTTACCTCATCAAAACTATATCAATATTTCAGCAGATACAAACATACATCACTATAATTATTGATTTTATTTCATTCTAATACCAGTATATGTGGGGGGTTTTTCTATGTTCTAAGGAAGGTAAATATAATATGTTAAATTTGATGTAAACATATCGAAAGAAAAAGAAGAGGAGGAGGAAGAGGAAAGTGTTGAGGTATGAGGTTAAAGATTGAGGATTGAGGATGCTGACCCGACCATTCACCTGGAGACTGACCTCTGCCCTGCGTGGTGGGCGTGTGTGGGCAGGGGGCGTGGCAAGACACCTTCACTATGAGCAGGGACAATACCCTCAGCCTGGCATTAGGGAATACTTCTACTACATTGACCACCAGGGCATGGCAAGTGTGTGTGTATTTACCTAGTTGTAGTATACAGGGCCTGAGCTACACGTGTGGTCCTGTCTCCGTATCTATATTTGTTTAGTTTTTCCTTCAGTTGATGTACATTCTTTGCCATTATCACCTCTTCCTTCAGTCCATTCCAAGGATCTATACCTCTTTGGGGAAAATGTTTTTTTTGTATCTTTCAATCAAATTCTTTTATGCAGTATTTTCTTGTGTCTCCTCAAATGTCTAGCCTCTCCTTTCCTTGTCAAGTATTACATCTTTGATATAATTTTCTTATTACTCCAATCATTGTTCTTATAATGTGTTCTCTTTTTAATGGTTTTCAGCTCTTTTTGGATGATGCCAGAATGAAGAACTTTACTTCCTGTTTCAAAGGTATAGAAGTAAAGCATCTTAGACACCTATTTGAGGTTATAGTCACTCGTATCCAAGAACTATATTGTATCTTAGTATGTACGAACTTTTATGAAGAATTACATGAAGTATATATAATTATGCAATACTGTGTGAATAAGATAGATGGTCAAAGTAAAGTGTATGAAAGGTTTGTTAATTTTGTTAGATGTGAATTAATTAATTGTATAGAGGTAGTAATGGGTTACAGCAGCACCTTCTTGGTTTGGGTAAGCAATTAAGTGGCAAGGATATATTAAAAGAGATGAATGCAATGGGTGAGAGAGGAAGACCCACTTTAACATGTGAGGAGAAAGTGTTTGAATAAGAGAGAAAGAGGGAATATACAAGCTAAGAAGGATGGAGAGTGCAAGAGTAGAATATATGGATAGGATCAAATGGAGATTTAATAACTGACAGCTTTAATGAGATATATCTAGGTATTGCTTAACTTCTTATTAGTGTTATTTGACAGTATTTTCTATGTATCCTGAAGTCATATTATTTACATTACATGAGGATATGAATTGCGTAACGGAAATTGAATGCATAATCTTTTTCTCCATTACAGAAAAGAAATTTCTTCAGTTCTTCTTCAAACGCATTAAGTTCAATGAGACCGGCAACTATCCAGAGTTTCCTTTCCTCTCGCCGTGTGGCCGTGAAAGGAACTATATCCGCTGTGATGACCTTCCACTTGTGTTCACGCATCTAGTAAGTGGTCAAGTGTTACTTAGTCTAGTCTGTGTTGATGCTTGTTCCTGGTACATGTAAGTGCCTTGAGAGGGTGGCCGTGGCAGAAGTCTCCACTAACACCTGTCCATCCACCTTAATGAACTTATTCTTGCACACTACATTCTTTTTATTGCTTTTTACGAACTGCAGGAATTATAATAAAGTGGGGACACACACTATAGCTGGGAGCAGCTGCAGGCACTCTTCTCCCGTCACACTGGCCTTTGAGCCTGTGGTGGTAATTAATCCGTTGACGCAGGGTCACTGTGAGATCCGACTTTCCACAGTTTACCTTCCCCAGGTTACCCTGGGTACCTACTTATCTTCCAACCCATTAGGGAGGATGAACTGCTGGCTCAGCTGTGTGCCGCCTGCCTTTGTCCGGGATCAAACTTGGGCCAGCAGATTCATAGTTAGATGTGCTAACCACTGCACCACAGTGGTAGAATGACTGTAGCCCCACCACTAGACTAAAATCAAATAAAGTGGAATTTGCCAATTTACAGTAAAAAAAAACTCAATTAGGGCGGGGGGTCTGACGTTATGTCCGAAGTTCGGTAAAAAATATCGAATGAGTTCGCTATATACGGTGTTTCGTTCGTTAAGACATTAAGAGAAGGAGTCCTCGAAGCCATTTCTCAGTAGGTAGTACTGCAGGTAATAGGTGCGTAGTAGGTAGCAAGTGGGGAGAGCACGAGTGCGACCAACCCTTCACAGTGAGAGCTAACTGTGGACTCAGTGGCGTGCACGTCGGCGTGTTCATGTTCAGATAAAGTGGAGAGTTCGGTCGGCTCACCCCACACCTCGGATATAACAAACTTTGGTTCGGCTAGGAAATGACATTCGTTATATCCGAAATTTGTTATAAGCGGGTTCATTATATCAAGGTTTTACTGTATTTACTATTATGTTTTCTCCTTCAAGATAATAGAAGGCTGGAACTCCTGCTTTAAGTCCACATTTCATGCCTCAGCTGGTGATAGTAACTTTTGCTATCATATTCAGATGCTGAGTTGCAACCACTGCTAAGTAGAACAGAGATCAGTTGTGGGTAAATCCAGTCATAAGTCACTTTGAAGTTAGCAGAATAGTTTAGCAGACTTCTTCGCATCTGTTAGTGGTGTTGTGCATATCTCCTTAAAAAAGAACTAATAATTGAAGTCCTTTGTGTTGTTATCTGAACATCTGTGAACTATTTTTGGCAAGGGACATAGATTACACACTTTCCATAACATGCAGAGTAAAGTATACGTCACTAATTCACAAACCTTCTCAAGAACGGTCTCAAAGCAAGGATCTTCCCTCCCTACAGACCACCAAGGAGTCACCGGAAGGCCCTGAAGAACACTTGGCTTATGGTAATGCTGGGGAGACTATGTCCTTGCCCTTCCAGCCTTCAGAGGTGTGCATGCAGGTGGAGACTGGCAGAGTCTACCATCCAGCCACTGAGCGTTTTGGGGGCGTGGGGTTGGTCAGGTCAAAACTAGCCATTCAACTCTCCACTCACTTCATCTTTGGCGAGGGTGACGAGCAGCCGCCAACACACATACATTGGGGTGGGAGGGAAGTGAAGCTAAGCCAGAATATTGTGCCGGTGTTGCAAAGCCTGGAGCATGTGAGGAGATACAGCTTGGGGTTAGAGGATGATGTGGCAAGCTGAGGGAGGCACAAGTGTGTAGGTGGTGGATAGGTGGAAGGTGATGAAGGAATAGATGGAGTATGTGTGGGAATGTGTTAATTGGTGTGGAAAGCTATATATTTTTTTGTTTTTCTTTTCTTTCTTTTGTGTGTAAGATAATGTATGTCTGTGTGCATTAATATATATCACTAATATTTATTTGGATAATGTATATAGATGTTTTGTATAATATATTCATATTTATTATTTCTCAACATGGAACATAAATAGTATGATAAATATATTTCTACTGTAATATATCAAGGCTGTATTTATCCAAACACAGTGAATACTTCTAGAACACAGAGATTATGTGTTTACCATGACAGAACCAATATGAGTATACTGGTTATCTAAGGCATCATCTATTCTATCTATAGTCTCCGACGCCTCGTTCCCTTCAAAAAGTCCACACACTGCATCCTGACTAAGAAAATAAAGTATCATCATGTATCTGTCTGTCATCCAAGTGCTGGTCATCATATCCTACTCAGGCACTGGTAATTCAGGTTGTCTTCCCCTTCTTGGGCACTCGTGAAAAAAAGATATCTGTTACCAATCACTTATCACACTTACTTACAAAATGTTTATATCTTTAAAACATTCAACTCGTCCATCTCAAACACTACTTCACTAATCTTTATCCTAGTTACATAAAGTATGTATTATAATGGTATGTATAAGCCAACTAAAAGCAATTTTCAGATATAACTAACTATCCATGTGTTCAGATTACATAAACACAACAAGTCAGCAAGGAATGTACTTACCCACACATCAAACTTCCTTTCTCTAGTAATCACACATGTGGTTATGCTCTTATTCTTTTGGGTATATTTTGTGGAAAAAGTATAAACTTATATTCTGAAAGAGGAATGTAAAACCAGATGAAGGATCACATCTTGAAACGAGGCTAATGTGAAAGCATTGAATAATGGAAAATATTTTCAAGAATACATACTATTTCAATCACTCATAATAATAAACTAAATGCAGATATAACACATTCTCATCAACTAAAACACTCAGGAGAAATTCACAGGTAGTAGTTTGTTGAAATGATCCAAGTGCAAAAGTGTAATCTTCGTGTCTAAATCCATTAACACACCAATGTATATAACAAGTGAATTACACATTCTTCACGTTCTATAAGGCAGCCACTATTATGCTTTGTTACTCTATTCTGATCACAATTAACTAATGCTACACAGGGTCCAGATGGCTCTGTGGTGCAGTGCTCGGCTCACTGCCAATACTTTGTGAGTTTGATCCTGGTTCACAACAACAACCAGGTTAACTTCCTTCTTGATAAGTCTGATAAGTCACAGGAAGGCTAGATAAAGGGAGTTTAGAATGCAATAACCTTGATGATAACATGAGTTTAAGTTAGGTATAATACTTAGAGTTTAGATTCCTGGGCATCAAACGGGGAAGTTTCTGGTGATGTGCATTCTCGGTGGACAATGGCAGAGCAGGAGATCTGATGAGGAGTCAAGGTGATGGGAGGAGACAAGGCCTGAGAGGGAGGAGGTGGGGAGAATAGGGAAGGTTGCTGCCAGGATGAGGAGCCTGAGCTGAGGGAAAGGGAAGAAGAGGAAAGAATAGGTACCTGCTGAGAGAGAGAGAGAGAGAGAGAGAGAGATTACAAATAAGTCTTGGTTATTTGAGATGAATCTTATTATCAGTAGAAACATTGTGGCAGGTCTAGGCTCATCAAAGAAGAAACAATAATAAACAAATCACACATCTTTTCCCACATCATTCAAATTTCATGAGAAAAATCTACCAAATGGTTTAAAACTTTCAGTAACTCATATGCACATAAATTTCTCCAGTACATTTTTAAACACTGTACCTGTACTAATACTCACCTGATCAAGGGGATTGGGCATTGTCCTGGAAAGTTCAGTGAGAAACAGCTCGTAGGAGACAGGTGAGTTGCATGAGTCCTGGACAGATGACTGACCCAGGAAACCTCGCTCATTGTTGCTGTAGTTCAATCCAAACTGTTAAAGCACAACAATTATCAATACCATCTTTAACCACACTTTGCATTGTGCTTAGTTTTCACACTGATTTCAAACATTCCTTGTCACTTGAATCATGAGCGTAAGTATTGTTTATCTTTAAGAATTCCCTAATTCTAAACACTTTCTCTCTTGCTTTACCTTGAAAAGCAACTCTTCTGTGTTATGAGTATTTCTATTGTCACTCTGGTGTGCCTCAGCAAGGAGTTCTGTGTTAGTGACTGGTGTTTCATTCTGTAGTTTATGACTCTTGTTGTGAGTGGAGTGATCGCAGGATGATGTAGCAGAGCATGGTTGTTCAGGATGTGACGGTAATGACAGGTTAAGTTGATCATGAGTTTTTGTTTGTGTATTCACTTTCCCCGAGTCCCTGAAGTTAATGTGATGTTGTCCATCCTTCGTTAAGTTGTCCTGGTGGAATGTCATCTTGTTTCTGCTGTTGCTGCTACTACTGCTGCTGCTTGTTCCTTGCCCTTTGTGACTAATATTCCTTGTGGGATTGGAATGAGACCTTGTAGCCATCTGATGAGGTGTTACAGGTGTAGAATCAGATAATTGACCTCTTATACTGCCACTTACTCTATTATTATGAGCTACAGTGGGATTACTGATAGAAGACCCAGTTGGCAAGCCACTCCCTGCTGCCTGAATGGACATACCACTCTCCTGGCTTGAAACACTCGCCTGTCCACCAACATATTCATGATCTGTGGCTTGGTGACTCTTGTTGGGTTGTTCTGGTTCATTGCTCTCTTTCCTGGGTGTCTGGTTTCCCTTTTCTGGTGACAACTGTATCAAGTCTTCCTCTGATAACTGGCGTGATGAGGCAAGGGACTGGTGAGATAGGCCAGCACCTAAAGGAATTTGATTTGAGGTGAAATTACTATTTGCCTCCTTTCGCTTCCTTTTACAGTTAAGGTGACCATCTGGCTCATCCTTCATGCTGTTCTGACTTGATAATGGCTTCTCAGGGTCAGACTCAAATACATCTTCATGTGATGATGCAGACATGCAGGGAGAAGTTGGTTTTGGGATGGGGCTGGAGGGGAGGGAGTGATGGAGGGTGATGGTGGTGTGGTGGCTGTGGCAGGAGGACGCAGGGCTGGCTGGCTCCTTGCAAGTCTCCACAATCACAAACTGATGCAAGGAAAATATTATGTTTGATTGAAAGATTGGCTTAGTATTTACATGTACCTATATATATCCCATGGATTATGTAAGTGTGACAGCAATTCATGAGGAAGTAGTTGATAACTAAGAAAAAGAGTAAGATGACTGTACAAAGTGAGTCCAGTATAGTTTGTAAGAACTTGAATATCACAACTTTACATACCAATACTTTACCCAAAGTAAAGTAAAAATAAGACTCCGACAAATAAGGAATGGTGATGAGGCTCAGAATGGTGATCATGTTCCACTTAAACAGAATAAGCACAAGCTGATAAATATCTTCGTTATTTAAACTAAACATATAACAAGGGAGAGTAAGGTTTAACTGAAAAAAATAATAGATGAAATAATATGACTGTAGTTACATAAACAAAGTAAGAAGACAGTTATCCTCATTGAATATACTTAATTAAAAGTAATCACCCCACCACTTGAACTTCTTACCTCTTCCTCTTCCTCTTCTGGCACACTCTCAGAGAGACTCACTTTGCCTACACTGTGATGCCCTATAACTGTTGCCACTTCATGGGATGACCTAAGGAGCAAAAATATGAGTTAGTAAAAAATAATTATGATAAGATAACAAACACAATAAAGACACTTTTGACATGACATCTGAGAAAAGTGAAGACAAGAGGAACTTTCTAGACACATAATGGGACCTTGACAGACAGACACCAGGGATAAGGAGCTCTAAACACATCTGGATGGAGACAAACAACCTTTACAAACATTGTACAACACTGCTCAAAGCACATCAGAATCTGCTACACACACACACACACACACACACACACACACACACACACACACACACACACACACACACACATGCACACTCAACCCTCTATAACAACCAAGACCAGGACAGACACTGGGGGAGATCAATATATGAGGAACCTTCTACGGTCTGAGGCAGACCTCCTACTGGACCTTCTATGGCCTGGATCATGAGAGGTGGATGAGGTGGCTGAGGTGTAGGGGGAGGCCTGAGAGGAGGTCCAGGGGCAGGGAGATGGCAGGGAACTCTGAGACACCGATCGAGATGATCTCCGGATGACACTTGCTGTGAAGGAGTCTGGACGAACCACCTGTTGGGAGCCAGGTCACCAGTTGTGGTACTGACTCAATGCATGGCCTCATGTTGCAAAGACTAACAAACACCAACATTGGATAAACTCCACCAAGGCTCAAAACATGAGCACCAACCATTCCTACGTCAGTCCTAGCACAAGTTACAATGGTTGGCAGCGGCTGTCCCTCAGCACCAGCCTCATAACTTGCCCTGCACCTTGTAACCTTTACTCACCTGCAAGACAGTGTGCAGCAGCTTGGGTGTGGCCTCACGGGACTTAATGATCACATTATCATCAGCAGTGGGCTCCTGACGCTCCCTCTCCTCATTCTGCTGAATCAGCTTCCTGAAGGAGGCAGATATGAATATGATATGAATTCAGTCTCTGACTATTATTTTGGCCAATAGTGTTCTCTCAAAAACTCTGGGATCACATTTTATGAATTTAAACTAACACACATTGGTTATCTTTTGAAATATTGTTAAGGAAATACAAGGGTAAGCAACAAAAAGTCTGCATCAATCTAGCATCGAGTCAGTTATTGCAATTAAAGAATCAGGCAAGTCTCCAACTGGAAGCTGCAAGTGAATAGACTTAGCATCATAATAAAAATAATAGTTGTAAATATAGTACCTGATGATGATTAAGTAACTGATATTTACAGAGGAAATAATGGTGATTATAGCAAGATTTTATAACTATGAAAACAGTGAATGATCGTGAAAGCAGAGCAATAATGGAAATTACTAATGTAATAAAAACTAACTTTGCTTTCTTCTTAAGTATTTCTTGAGCCTCTGGATAGTCCTTGATGGTAGCTTGAAGGTCCGACTTACTCAGCACGAACAGACTGCTGAAGCCTCGGGACCTGCAACAAACATTTAGGGCAGACTGTAATGTTCACTGTAATGTTTTGAATATCACGATTCATAACAATATGTATCATTAAATCAATGGCTTATAGCATCCAAAGTATCATGTCATGCTTAGTTCCAAATAAACATGATCTCTGTTCATTTTTTCCTATACTAATATAGTTTCTTTGGAATCAGAATAACATCATCACTTGAGTTCCCTATTACACTTTGCCATCTTTCCCCAACCTTTAAACCACATGCCTTTGCCACCCACCTTACATTAGCTGTTCTCCTGTTACCACCAGCGAGGGCCAGAAGGGAAATCTCTCCAAATACACTGCCTTCCCCTAGTGTTGCAAGAACTTTGTCTCCTCCCATCACCAACACTTGACCAGACTGCACAATATACATCTCCTTCCCCACCTCACCCTGCAAGAGAAAGAATAGTTACTTCAAGGGGAACACTGAATGAGTGAGGTCTTACAAAGCTCCTCCCAGCCTCAACCTGCAGGAGAAGGAGTTACATTAACAAGATTGAATGAGTGTTTTATGCTCATTGTCTTCTTTTTGCATCATCGTCAAAAGATACGAAGTTGGCCTACCTTCTTGCACACAAAGTCCCCGGGCAGGTAAAGTACAGGCTGTAGTTTGAGTACAAGGTCACGCAGGAGAGCCTTATCACAGTCCTGGAACAGCTGCACCTTGGAGAGTGTTTGAATGTGTACACTGATGGCAATGTCTGTCCGCATCTTCTTTGGTAGTGATTCCAGACACTTCATCTCATCTGTAAAATTATTAAAAGATGAGCAGCTCAAAAATTATGCATAGGTCTATTCATCCATCCATCCATATAGCCATCCAATATCCTCCTTGTATATGTGTGAACACATGCACTTACTGAGGGTCTTTTGACTCTGCCAGGTATAGGAAAACCAGAGTCGGACACGTTCCTGGAGAGACGCAGGCAGGTTAAGGCGATGAAGGTAGGCCTGAGTGTGGTCCATGACCCGCCTGTATTCATTCTGGTTTCTTGTTGCTGTGGCCACAATGTCCCGGATCTATGAGGTATCAGGGAGTGACGGAGAGAGACTGAATAAAGGCAGTATGTCATTTTTCTTTTTGCTCAATTTACATTTACATTTTTTAGTTCAGCTTGTTCACCCGTAGATTTGTATAATAATAAAAAACTAATAAAAAATTAAACTTTAAAATTAATAGTAAATGACCAATACACAAAAAGAAAAATGTTTAAATATGAAGTAAAGATGATTTTATGATAGAAACGAGATAAAGTAATACAATTCCCAGTCCTTCCCTTCATCACAGAAACACATGACCACCATCAACCCAAACACCCTTCCTTCAACTTACCTGACCAATGAGGAGAGCAAACACAAACACTCCCATCAGCCAAGAACACGTCATGAACAAATATTCTTCCTTATTCTCAGGTTTGGGATTCTTGCCAATGCTTGTGGCAGTTTTGGTAGCAAAGTAGAAACACCTGATATACCTAAAAAGGAAAATATTGAGGATAGACGTTACTTATGTATTTAAAGTTAGTCATAGTTATCAGTGTTTTATTTTAGACAGTTTCCAAGTGTTTTGGATGACATAACTTTGTCATTATTAAGATTTCATGGATGGAAAACTGTTCACTATTCTTCCTCTCATATATATTTCGTATCTACTTTATCTTCTGCTTCATTTATTAATTTGTTATTGCAATACCCTATGCTGATCTGTTCTTCTAAGTCCTTAATTAAAAAATACAGTGAATGAAACAACTCAGCAACATCAGCTATAATCAAACATGAACTATAATAAAAAAAACTCTTCAGTTAATTAAACAACAATCTACTTATTTATAAACTCAATAAAGGGCAAAGATCTTCAGACCAGCATGAGTGTATACAATGAAGAACAGCCACAAATTGTAATGAATAGGAGACACTTTTCATCAACTCACGCATTGCCATCCCCCTGAAACACCCAACGGTTGGTTCCAATTCCCTCATACTTGGAGAAGCCGTAGTAGGCACAGGTATTGAGGTGGATAAGGAACAGCATGTTGAGTACTGTGCGGATCACTCTCACAGCATGCGGTGATGATAAAACTGAGTCAAGGCGGTTGAAGAACTCCCAAAACGTGTGGAACTGTGGATATTGGATTTTTTTTCTCTCTCTCACATGTATTAGAGATTGGTCGAGTACTACAAAATTAATTCCCACTGCCTAAAGAATATGTACTGAAAGAGTTCCAAAAGTGAGGTAAAACTCGATAGAACCAAGTGTTAAAATTTGCATCTCTTATGAGTTAATGTAAGTGTTGAAGAGGATGAAAAATTGTTGCTGTACTTCCAATGACGTGACATCAGTTCAATAATTATTTACAGTCATTCAGAGACAACAAAAAATGTCACCTAGGATGGTAAATATTTTATCAGCCAACAAAATTTCATAGAGAAAATGTTACTCCTAATGATATAGCATGGTCACATAAATAGGAAAAACAAATAAATAAATAAAATAAATATTATTATTTGCCTGTAGAGTATTTTCAGTCCATATGAATTCTCTGTTAGTCTAGTAGAAGCTCTTTAAGTTCGTGTGGAGTTAGAATTCAAAGATGCAAATATAAGGACTCACTTTCAAAAGCCGGGGCAGCCTGAACACTGATATGGGACCAAACTTGAAGTAAAGTAGTTCCAGGGGCAGCAAGGACACCAGGTCATACTGAAAGGAAAATCCAGGCAACTCAGTGATGGAAAACATTCATGTACTAATTTCTATACTTACAACACACACCCAAATCCAAAACAACAAGCATACACCACATCCCCATCACTACCACACACTCACAAACTCATACCCATAAATTAACATACTGCAACAACCTACACACATCTAAACACAATACATAATACTCCAATCCTTCTAGACACACCCTGAATCTGATGGTCTTGAAGTAATGGCGCCGCATGAGTGATGGTGAATTGATCCAGAACCCATTGTCCAGGTACATAACCCGAGACTTGAAGATCACGATGTCTCCAATGTAGATGAGGTCAGCCAGGTAGTCAGCAGTGAGCCACCATGCCAGGTTGTCGTCTGTCTGGTATTTTGTGAACACTGAACGCAGTGGGATGACACATGCGTTGTATACGTAGGCAATTGAGACCACCAGCAACCACCAGATATAAAGTCGACCTAAGGGGAGAGATTGCTTCAACACCTAATATATGAAATACAGATATTTTTATTAATTTTGCATTGATGGCAAATAACAGTTACACTTATTATATAAAAGTTGACATCTAGATTGATACTAATACCAGAAAGTTTTTAAGAAATGCAATTCTAAAATTATACATCATACAATATAGTAATACATTTCCATGTAGTCAATAAAAATCTGATAGCAAAAAATAAAAACCAATCAATGAGATGGGCTATAAACTATTAAGAGTATACAAACTAGAGTTGATTAAGGAACACACTTTGAGGCTCCAGTGCCCGGGTGGTGTTAAGGATGTGGAGGTGCTGACGCAGCCGTGCCCGCCGCCCTCCAAGTCCCACCAGCATAGACTCAGATTCCTTGGTGGCAGACTTTTCCTCATCAAAGTTGTCCAAGGGTTGGCGAGTCTCCCCTGCCTTGTTCTGTCCATCCTCTGGTGCTGGGGATGATGGGATAAAGACATGTTATACAAAGTATTCACAATATCATGCTTGATAACAGCTATCAGGTACATTTCCTGTATGTCCTACAAATCGTCATAATTACATGATAGGCATCTATAAAGAGTAGCTGATCACTCCTTGGGAAAAAAGAAGCATAACTGTTATCATACCGGGAGTAGTTGAAATGAAAATTGATGATGTGCACCTTCATTGAACACTGGGTTCACTGTATTGCAGGATTTTTTTTTATACTTAATTTATTTTTTCCCCTAGCCGGTACCCTTTTAATGTATTAAAAAAAAAAAAAAAAAAAAAAAAAAAAAAAAAAAAAAAAAAAAAAAAAAAAAAAAAAAAAAAAAAACTTTGGAAGCACATTGTATCTTGCAAGTTGTAGTTTCTCTTCACCTCCTTCTGAAAACTCAGTGGAGGGTGTTGGAGGCTGTGTAATGTGTGCCTTCACTCGGCTGGCTCGCTGGCTGAAGGCTGAGACCAGATTGTGGATCCTCTCTGTCACATACTTGTTGTTCTCCAAGTTGATGCTGTTGGTGGGAGAGCTTTTATATTATGGAGTTATAGGCTATCTAAATCACCATCATCATTACTAAATTTATTTCATCACTAAGATGTGTAAGAAAGTGACTGAAAACTAGAGGCCTACCATTTCAAGTACGTACATAGATAAAAAAGAAAAATTTTAATGAGCATAAAGATTATGCTACAACCTCAGGTGTCAACACAAGTCAACACCAAGACTGCAGTTAGCACCAACTATTTACATTCGACTAGTAACAGTGAGAGTTTGTCATGGTACTTACATGTCATTGCATTCACCATACTGAGAGGAAGTGTTGACAGGATGCAATGTGCAGGATAGGGAGGAGGAGGAGGAGGAGTCAGGGTCTATACTGATGGTGGGCACAGAGTACTTCCCTGACCACTGGTGAGGCTTCCGCTGTACACATGACAAAGAAATCCATTAGGTACAACAATAACCAACGGGATATCACTGTAAATTTGATAATCTGATTTCAGTAATTTTCATGTAATTTAGTTATGCTGCAGCTCATATTAAATAAGAAAAAGATGCCTTCTCAACAAAAAATTATATGAGTTTGTGTTCATAGGATATCTAAAATGTCACTTGAATGTGTAGATTAATGTTTATCTATATATTTATATACCTGGTTTATATCACCATTAATTGCAATGCAAATACGTATTACAAAATCTCATATTTATATGAAAAAAATTTTGTTTAACATTATTATAATGATATAACTCTTCATTTTGCAGTGCTAACATATTTTCATGAATAATATAAATACACATAGATTATTAATGTTCTACAAGCAAATGTCTTTTTTCTTTTCTGTCTTTGAATGTAACCAGTGATCCAGTAATTGAAAATAGAATAACAGGCAAGAAAGTGTATCTGGATTCTAAGAAAAAAGAAATTTACTATGTATGACACTGTATCATGCACAACCATTATTACCTACCGTGCAGGTGGAGCATATTGTCAAGGGTGATGAAGGACGGGAGACAGCAGAGGCTCTGGACAAAGTGGTGTCAGCCCCACTGCTCATGAAGGTGGCAAAGTCACGACGCCTTAGCTTGGGCAGCAGTGAGGCACCACCTTCAACCACTTGTCCACTGGCATGATTATTCTCAGACTTGGTTTGAGCCTCGGCAGGAAAAGGGGTGATGCGTGCATGGCGGCGATGACCCAGACGTGGACTGGATCGTGGCCGTTGGGCAGAGTTGGGATGGGCAGCGGGTGCAACTTGTGTTAAGGGAGCCACGCGGCCACAACCCAACACTCCTGTTATGAAACAATAGATGTATTCTTCAGTCAATTGTAAGGAGTTACAAGTCTAAGCAATTTTCTGTGCATCCTCCAACTATAGATTTCTTTCAAGCATACAAATCTAAACATTTCTGAGTTTCTCTCCTTTCTGAAACTCTTTAAACACTTTAGTAGACAGATGGAATAACTACTGAAGTTGTATTACAAATGGAGGAGAGACACTTGTGTGAAAGATTTCTTATAGAAGGCATGGAAACAAGAAAGAATGAGAGGCAGGGGTCCCTTAGTGATTGGGGAGGTAGTATGGATGTGATGCTGGCACAGGTAGGAAGGGGGAGTGGAATCTCCACTCAGCATTCCTAGATAATTAAGTGATATATATATATATATATATATATATATATATATATATATATATATATATATATATATATACATACTGTCATCACCTCACCTGCTGACCGTGACCGTTTGGCCACCTCCCCAATGACATACACAGCTCGACGTACAGGTGTATTGCTAGCCACTGGAGGCAGGTTATGTGCAATACTGGAGCCCTCCTCTGCCTCCTCCAGGGACTGCTCACAGGCCAGGGAGGTTACCTGCAGCATCGGGAAGGACATCCCGCCCACCGCGCAGTGCTGAAGGACCCACTGAATAGAACTAATTCTGTAAAATCTACCTCTTACATTACAGTCTGAAATAGTAACAATTTACATCATATTTGTTAAGATAAAGCATCTGATCTCAAGCAAATAAGGTTTGACCACTTAGAATGCCAGGGAGTGAAATGACAAAGAAAATAGCTGCATGAGTAAGGTCAAGGCAGTGGGGTGAGAGAGAACAATACCCTGTGAAATGTAAGGATAGGGAGCTAGAGTGCATGAAAGAAAGGAGAGAGAGAGAGAGAGAGAGAGAGAGATAGAGAGAGAGAGAGAGAGAGAGAGAGAGAGAGAGAGAGAGAGAGAGAGAGAGAGAGAGAGAGAGAGGGAGAGAGATAATTAGAGCATGCAAGGAAGGAATGTCAGGGCAGGAATAAATGGAATCTTCTCCCGTGACCATCAACTTTTGGGGCAGTTTATAGGAGCATGTGTCATATAGATTGATCGGTAAACATTCAATCACAGGGCACACCAAATTAACCTTTATATCATATTAATTTGAAATCTATCAAATCATAATATTGAATAACACAGTTCTGTGATCGACTTTCCCATAATGACATGTATGACGCAATAAGCATGTAGCTGAATCCACTGGCCTTTGTACCAGCTTGGTAAAATCTGTTTAATTAAATGACATACATGTGCATGTCTCTATCCTTCTCAATGACCTGCATTTACATCGATGAATCACAAAACAATACATTACAAATGTACCAATTAATGAATCACACCATACTAAGACACCAACGTTGTCCACCATTTGATATCAAGCTTCCACCGCTAACATTTTCACTTCACCCAAAATTCGCATGGCTGGTGTCTCCTCTCACCTTACATGGAGGCAGCTCACAGTCCTTCCTTTCTTCGCCACCTTGGTCGACACACTGCCAGTCTGCCACTGTTCCCCTCTCTTCAGCCTCCGCTCCTCGTAGGTAACGCGGCAACCTCGATCATTACGCGACTGCCATCACTGCGTCGATTTACAAATATACCTACTCCAATACCACACACTTTTCATAAGTAAAGTAGGGATGGGCAGAAAGCATAACAAATTAAATAATACATACTCAAGGTTCCAAAACAATTTTTTTATGGCCTGAAAAGCAAAGCATCTTCATGACAGCGCATCTCTCCCCCCTCCCCACCCCTTGGCACATTGTTGTCATAGAAACGGTGAGACACGCATTCTGGTCATTAATTCATACGTAACTTTTTGTAAGTATAGTAAAGCCAAATATACCTTCTTGTAATTGTTAACATAATGACTGCAATAAGATATCGCATTTTTTTTTTTTTTTTTAATGAATCTACAATACCCATCAGCTCTTTGTTGACAACATTTCAGTACCATGACATGTCAGTAACACTGAAAATCTTGATGCATTATCCAGCTGTTTCTTGCCAAGTGTGTGTCAATTAGTTGTATACAATTTTGGATGGGCTGGCGCATCCAAAGTATATATACTATATCAATTAAATAGTATATATACTTTGGGCGCATTAGCAGAGTGCAGCTTCCGCTGGGTTTGTCCTAGATTTACTTACCTTACTTGGTCTTACTTGATTGAAGTTCTGGTAGAATCACCACGGCCAACTTGCTAGTCCGCCGCCTCCACACATTTTTTCAGCCTTCATTTACTGCAGTTGGTCGACTATGCAGTTTGACGCTGCATCCCGTGGACTTATGCTGTGTGGAATGGGAGGCTCGTCTGGTATATTTTTTCAGGAATTTAATCAATTTATCGAGCCTCCTTTCGAATGCTTCAGTGCTGCATCTTGTGTCCCTGATTTCCCTCGACAAACAATTGAGTAGTACTGGGAAGCCCACTAGATAAGAGAACACACACACACACACACACACACACACACACACACATTTATAAACCATAACGAATGGCATCAGGCTTTGGAGAAATGGAACATAAGGGAGTCAGCATTCACAGGCACACCAAACATGTGAATATGAATATAATCTGGAATTTGTACCTTAACCTGCATTTACCACAAGACGTTTATCATAATACTGCAACATATTACTGCAAAGATATTAGTGCAGATTCGACTTAAATGTTGGCAGAATGGATGAGGTAACCAGATTGTGGAAGGTAATTCCACACTGCAACCACTCACAACACACCTCAGTACGCTACGTAATACTATGTGTTCCAATAGTTCTACTTACCTTAATTGATTACGTAGACTAGTATAAAACATCCAAGACATCAGTATCATCAGGTGGTACATTCCCACCTCTTGCATGCTCGTACATATACACGGTAAACTTATTTTGTTACGCAATGCCAACCAAAATGGCATCACTTGGTTTGTTGATTGCCAAATTAAAACTTTTTACTGCCAAACTGCCAAGTTATCATTTTCCACTGCCAATCACTCGTTTTACTGCCAAAAATTGTAAAATTTGGCAGTGAAAAATGTCAGTTAGCAACCCTGCACAACAGCAAGACTGCGATCCCTGGACATCCTTCTCACCTCCCCAAGGGCACCGCACGACATCACCCCAACAAGGACAAGGACACGGGAACACACCACCACCACCACCACAGTTTACGTCTCCCTCATCCATCAGCCCCCAGCCCCAGCCTCCCCCTTCTAGCCACCACAGTCACCCCTAACCCCTCTCCCCCCCAGCATCCACGCCCACGAGAGCCAGGGACAAAGGCACTGGGTGTGGAGTGGGACAGGTGGAGTGAGAAGAGCACAAGCTAAACAAGGAATTAATGTACCATCCACAGGAGGATCTGGAGTGGGTGGAGGATTAGGTGGGGGAGTGAGTTGGGGAGTAGGTGGAGGAGTGGGTGGGGGATTAGGTGGAGTGGGTGGAGGATTAGGTGGGGGAGTGGGTGAGGGAGTGAGTGGGGGAGTGGGTGGAGGAGTGGATGGGAGACTGGGTGGGGAGAGATGGGTGTGGACAACTAACCATAGATTTTTCACACCCGGCGCTCCCCCAATCTTACCCTTATCCTCCCTTTCCCCCTCTTCCTCCATTCGTCCCCTCCATCAGTGGTTCCCCAGCCTCCCCCTTCCCCCCACCAATGCCGTCCCAGGTTCCCAAGGCGTCAGAAGGCAACCCACTCCCACGCCCACGGCCGCCATCACACCACCTACCTCAAATTAAAATAATTATCCACGACAGGACGGAGCAAGATGGAATAACTGGTGTGAGCGGAGGCCGACCTCAGCTTCGTCGTTAATGGACGGAATTACCGAAAGTAACACATAAACACACATATAAACACATTATAAACACCTGGCTAATCCTGCAGCTTTGTTAAATGTTGTTCTTATATAAGCATGAAACTTTAGGGTATTGTCAACTAGGATTCTCTCTAGAAATTCTCTTTTTAATTAAACTTTTTCCTCTATTTGACTTATTTTCTAACACACTTCTTTCTCTTCAAATTGTTCTTCCTCCTTTCAAACACCATGATCTTACTTTTGAGGATGTAAACACATTATTTTATCTCCATCTTGCGGTCTCACATTACGTGAGGCCCGTCAGGAAGCCCGTCGCCTAGGCTTCACCCCCTCTCCTCGCCATGCCGCTGCTTCCGTCTTTGCCTCTCACTCGATCTCCAGCCACGTCCTCTTCTTCCTGCCCCGGTCCTCGGCCCCCCCTCCCCTACCCCTCCTTCCACCCAACCCTCTCCTCTACTTCCTTCCTCTTCCTCCTCCCCCTCAACCCTCCATCTCCTGCTCTAATTCTTTTGCTGTCCTTGACCCTGATACTCCTACCTCCACCACCGCCTGTACTCCTGCCCCTCCCTCTCCACGCCCCCAGCGCTCCCACTCTACCAACCCAGCAAACATGGAATGAATGGGCCAATGCTGGCACTCTGGCATTGCAAGTGTTGGGCCAATGCTGTACATTTTGGCTGCCAGTACTGGCCCAATTTAATTCAGTTATCTGTTTGCACCCTAGCATGTATGGGCCCGATACTGGATCTATGTTGGGCCAGATGTCAGATCAATGATGGGCCAATAATGGCACAACTACATCGTGCCTTAATAGTATGGCAGCAATCGGACCAATTTCACCAGTTTACCACCTTGGATATTGGCCCAATATAAAACCTGAATTCAAACATATATTGTCCCAACACAGGACCTGAATGTAAACAGACGTTGGGCCGAGATATATATATATATATATATATATATATATATATATATATATATATATATATATATATATATATATATATATATATATATATAAAAGATGCATTGTTTGAAATAAAAATTGTTTTACAATTATTGTATTGTAATTGTAATGTGGGGGGGGGGAAAATGTGCCAGGCAACAAAGGCCATATGGCACTATTGGGGTAGCAGGGTTAGGTAGCAGGACTAGGTGGGGGGTAGGGTCGGGTATGGGTTAGATTAGATGTAGGACGTTAGCAATACGAAGAAGGATATAAGGGCAGGGAGTGAAAAGGAAGGGGACTCAGCGAGGATGTCAGCAAGACGGGGGGCACGGGACAGGGAGGAAAGGTGGGGGAAGGCTGCAAGACGAGGGGTTGCGAAGATGGGACATGAAAGGAGTAGATGAGGAAGGGAGGAAAGGACGCCACAAGATGGGCAGACGGGGGGAGGGGAACGGGACATCAGGTAGGAATGGGTGAGTCTGGTGTGGCCAATTCGTAAGCGGGCCAGGGCAGTCTCCCAGCGTCTAGTAGGATGAGATGGGTAGGACCAAGGGGAAACAGAGGGCTTGACAGCGTGGAGTTTATTAGAGGTAAGGGTGGACCAGAAAGATTGCCAGCGGGTATAAAGGAAAGTCCAGAAAACTGGGAAGTAATCAGAAACAGGAAGGGAGGAAGTGCAAAAGGTAGGAAGGGTGAGGGCGTCATGTGCCAGAGTCAACAGTATCGTTACCAGGGATTCCAACACGACTGGGAACCCAGCAAAAACGAACTGTTTTGTGACGGACAGAAAGGCGGAATAACCAGTCCTGGATGTCGCGGACAAGAGGGTGTGAAGAGGAAAAGGAAGATAAAAGGGAGAGGGACGACCGAGTCGGTAAAAATAGTATAAGAAGAAGCGGTGAGGCGGAAGATGCGGCGGAGGGCAAAAAGAATCGCGAACAGCACAGTAGTAAGAACGCTGGCTTCAAGAGGGAGGCGGTATTGGAAATAAGTGTCAGGAAACAGGACAGCACAGCCCGAGCCAGTAGAAGACTTGGAGCCATCTGTATAAACGTGTATGCTACCAGAATGAGTAGGAAGATGAGCCGAGAAATGGGAGCGTAAGACACAGGAAGGGGTATTAGATTTCGGGGAGATAGGGAAGACAGAGGAGCAAAAGGAGAGGTGAGGGGAGAGTCAGGGGGGAGTAGAGGAAACAGAGAATGGAAGTGGATTAAGGGAGGGGGAAGAAGGATGGGACAGAAGGGCACGCATACGGAGGGGGAAGGGAACAGGTAAGCGGGGCCAAGTGGCAAAGGTTGCAGAGAGAGAAGGAGGGATACGCAAAGTGGAGGAGGGAAATTGAAGGGAACGGGCATAACAGCGGAGGGAAAGGAGGGCCCGGCAACGGGGAAGAGAAGGGAGGCCGGCTTCAGTGTATAAGCTCTCCACAGGGGAAGATCGGAAAGCACCAAGAGCGAGGCGGAGACCAAGGTGATGAACAGGGTCAAGGAGGCTGAGGACGGAGGGAGAGGCAGAAGAATAAACATGGCAGCCACAATCAAGGACAGAAAGGACCAGTATAGTATGCAGCGAAAGCAGAGTCTTGCGGTCAGCACCCCAAAACACATGGGAGAGGGTTTGTAGAAGACGGAGGCGGCGAAAGGCGGTATCTTTGAGAGAGAGGACATGCTGGCGCCAAGTAAGGCGAGAGTCGAAGATAAGACCAAGAAACTTGCCCGATGTGCGATATTCAAGAGGGGTGCCATAAAGAAGAAGGGGAGGAGGACAAGCAGTACGGGACCGTGAGAAGTAAATAGAGAAAGACTTTGTAGGGGAGAAGTGGAAGCCATGGTCGGTGGCCCAAGAGGAGGTGGCAGTAACAGCAGATTGAAGAAGGCGATGGAGAAGGGAGGAGGAGCTGCTCGAGGCATAAATGGCAAAATCGTCTACATAAAGAGAGGACCTGACACCAGGCGGGAGGGTAGAAACGATGCCGTCAATGGCCAGGAGGAAGAGGGTAGTACTCAGGACCGAGCCCTGGGGCACACCCTTGTACTGACAGAAGGAAGGGGAGCAAGAGGAAGCAACCCTAACGCGGAAGGAACGGTTTCGCAGGAAGTTATGGAGGAAAACCCCCATGTTGCCAGAGACACTGACACAGGACAGCTGGTGAAGGATGTGATGGCGCCAAGTAGTGTCGTAAGCTTTCTCAAGATCAAAGAAAACAGCTAAGACAGATTCTCGTCGGGCAAAAGCAGAAGTAATATATGTTTGTAAGCGGGCGAGAGGTTCCGCTGTACCACGGGCACGTCGAAAGCCAAACTGAGTGGGGGAGAGAAGGTTCTTTGATTCGAGATACATCAATCGGAGATTGATCATGCGCTCAAGGAGCTTGCAGACACAGCTAGTCAGAGCAATGGGTCTATAATCCTGGGGAAGAGTACCAGACTTGTTAGGCTTAAGAAAAGGGAGTATAAGTGCATCGCGCCACTGGGGTGGGAAGTCCCCGGTTAGCCAAACGCGATTATAAAGGGTAAGTAAGAAGGTCAGGGAGACAGTAGGAAGGTGGCGGAGCATCTGATAGTGAACACCATCAGGGCCCACAGAGGTGTTACGACAGCACTTCAAGGCAGAGGTAAGTTCAGAGGGGGAGAAGGAGGTGTTATATGAAGTATTAGAAGAAAGTGTGAAGGTAATAGGGGTGTGCTCACGTGCCACCTTAAGGGCAGCAAACTCAGGAGGGAGATGGGAACCACTGCTGATGCTGCTAAAAAATGAGCCCAGTTCAGTGGCAACCTGGAGGGGTTCAGCAATATCACCCTGGGGGAGGCGAAGTACAGGAGCAAAGGAGGGTGGGTGTTTACCTGATAATTTATGAATGCGGCGCCAGACTGAAACAATGGGGGTAGAGGAAGTCAAGGTAGACACATAAGCACGCCAACTGTTGGACTGAGCCAATCTAGTGGTCCGGCGGAACCTAGCCGAGGCACGTTTAAAGTTAACAAAGGCCGGGAGCTGACCGGGGGTGTCCCGTTTACATCGGTAACTACTCCAGGCCGCCCGTTTCAAGCGAAAGGCAGTAGTGCAGGCAGGATTCCACCAGGGAACACATTTGGAGGTAAAGGGGCGGGAAGTCCGAGGGATGGAGACAAAAGCAGCAGCGAGGACGGACGTGGTAAAGTAGATCAACATATCAGAAGAGGAGGTAAAATCAGGAGAGGAGAGACGGAGGGCAGACAGTGAGGCAAAAGCACGCCAGTCTGCCCTACTAAAGCACCAGCGAGGGGGACTGGGGAGAGGGATGTAGGAAGTAGGAGAAAGAAGAACCGGGAAATTATCACTACAGGGATTGTGGTCAAGAACCGACCAGTGGAGATCTAGAAGTAGATCAGGGGAACAGAGGGCGAGGTCGAGACAGGAGAAAGTCTGGGTGCGGGGATCAAAGTGTGTGGGGGCGGCAGTATTAAGAATAGCAAGGTCGAAGTCTTTAAGGAAAAGGTCGAGGGAGCGGCCTCGAGAAGTGATCACAGAATCCCCCCAAAGGGTGTGGCGACAATTGAAGTCACCAACCACAAGGAGGGGGGAAGGGAGGTTAGAGAAAAGGGAGCGGAGGGCATCGAGATCGAGAGGTTGGGAAGGAGAAAGGTAAAGGGAAACGAGACACCCAACGGCGGAGGTAGATACGGAGAGCTGTACAGGGAAGTGTAGTAGGGATAGGAAGAGGGGTAGAAGCAACAAACTGGTGAAGAAGGATAGCAGAAGAAGAGATAGAGTGCGGGGAGGAAAAAAAGCGGTACTGAGGAATAGGGGTGGGTGGGCTAGTAAGAAACGTTTTCTGAAGGCAGAGGACCATGGGGGCATAAGAGAAAATGAGTTGGCGAAGGTCCTGTCGATGGGCACGAAAACCACGAATATTCCACTGAAGAACAGACATGATCAGTAGGGAATAAGACTCGGAATGGGGGAAGGTGAGGGAGGAGCATTCACAGGGGGTAAAGAACCGGGGTCCATATCCATAAGAGGTGATGGAGATGGAAGGGGGTCAGGGGTGGATGAGGTTGGGGGAGAGGGAGGAGGTTGAGAGAGGAGATCGGTATGGGAGTAGCCAGGTGGTAGAGGAAGAGAGAGGAGAGATCGGGTAGAAGAACAGGTGGGGTAGGACGAGGAGGGGAGGGGAGAGTAAAGTGGGGAAGGGGGAGAGGACTGAGCGCCGGGGACAGAGGGGACCTGGAGGAGGGGTCGGGAAGGGGAGACAGCAGAGGATGAAGGTGGAGGAGGGAGAGTCTGGGTAGGAGGGAGGTGCTTGGGAGGTGGGTGAACAAAAGCCACGACCTGGATAGGAGGGGCCGGGGGAGGAGATAAGGAGGTAGGGGGAGAGGACAAGGGAGCCGTGTTTTTTATGAACGCGGCGATGGCATCGAGGGTATCATCCTCGGAAGGAGCGGGTGAGGGAGGTGCAGGGCGAGTTCTTTTAGAGAGGTGGAGAGGGGGCGGAGAGATCAAGGCGGGAGCAGAAGAGGTGGTTGGTGGGGGAGAGGAGACCAAAGTCTGAGAGTGGTGTCGCTTGGTAGAGTGGGAGTGCTGGGGGCGTGGAGAGGGAGGGGCTGGAGTACGGGTGGTGGTGGAGGTAGGGGTATCAGGGTCGAGGACAGCGAAAGAATTAGAGCAGGGGAGGGAGGATGGAGGGTGGGAGGGAGAGAAGGAAGAGGAAGGAGGTAGAGGAGAGGGATGGATGGAAGGAGGGGTAGGGGAGGGAGGCTGAGGACCGGGGGAGGAAGAAGAGGATGTGGTTGGGGGGTGAGGGGCAGAGGCGGAGGCAGCAACATGGCGAGGAGAAGGGGTGAAGCCTAGGCGACGGGCTTTCTGACGGGCCTCACGTAATGTGAGACCATCACGGAAGCAAATACCAGCAACTTCAGCCTCAAACTTGTAAGTTGGGCAGCCGCGGTAGAGAGCATTATGAGGTCCACTACAATTGCAGCAGTGCCGGGTAGCGGTATGGCATTGATCGTGGGTGTGAGTAAAGCCACACAAAGGGCAGCGGAGAGTGGAGCGGCAGTGTTTTTCGGGATGTCCAAAGCGCCAACAGTTTCGGCACTGGCGAGGCGGAGGAACATAAGGTCGGACGGGGAGCATGACGCCCCCAACGTAGACATGAGTAGGGAGTTCGTGGCGCTTGAAGGAGATCCGTGCAACATTGGTGGAGTTTTTCTGGCGACCTCGGGGGGACAAGGTGTAGCAGCGAACGTTGACAGCGTCATACTCGCTGAGTAGTTCCAGCAGGTCAGTGTGACAGTCTGACCAGACCTTGTCATCAATTGGGCAGTCTTGTGGGGAGATAGCAACAGTGCCAGTGCATGTGTTGAGACGGTCGTCAGGGGTCACACAGAAGGGGGTACCGGATGGGGCCAACAAGTTGGCCATGGCTTGAGACTGAGCCTCAGACTCTACACGTACCAGGCGAGAACGGTCAGGTCGGGTTTGAAAGTGGACCTTGCCCACTTGTTCCTGTAAGCAGCGTTGGAAGAGGAGGGTATTCTTAGCAAAGGGGGCGGAGGGGGGAATAGTAAAAAAGCGATCCCAGCGGGCAGGGGCAAAGAAGAGGTCATGGGCAGAGGGGCGAGACGTGCCACGAGAGGAGCCTGTCCGGGGCTGTGTTGTAGTCTTCCTAGAGGAAGAGGGGACATAAGGAGCTAAGGTAGTAATAGTGGAAGATGTAGATGTGACGGGGAGGGAGGCTGGAGTGGTAGTAGGAGTGGAAGAGAGAGTCCGGACAGCGGTAGACACAGGGGAGGGAAGAGAGGTAGTAGAAGGGACGCTGGAAATAGGGACAGTAGAAGGAGGGGCAGGGGGCAGGTGAGATGAGGAGACTACAGGGGTGCGAATAGAGGCCGTGGTAGTGGTAGAGAAGGATGAGGAACAATGAGGACCGAACCCTGGGGGAGGCAGGGTGGTGGTAGCAGGAGAGAGAGAGAGAGATGTGGGAGGTGGGGCATAGGATGTAGAAGCTGTGGAGGGGGTAGGGGTATAAGGGAGATTAGGAGGAGTAGAGGTTGGTTTAGTAGTAGGGGTCTGAGGAATGGGCAGAGAAGTCGAGACCAGGTCCATTGGGCAGGCAGAGGTGTCAGGGGGGGGCGACCAGCAGCAGAGGCCTCGAGGGACTGGTCGGATACCACTCGAGGGGGGCATAGTGAGTTTTGTTTATCCATATATTGGTATAAATTAATAAAAATGGCATCGGGGGCCATGGGTAAACCGCCTACCGGATTGGCAAAAGGGGCCGAGCGCTGCCGCCGGGGACGGGGTACCTCGTCCCCCACAGAACTACCCGTTTTAAAAGGCAGCCCTTGTGGCACCGAAAGTTTGCCCCGCAGCGGCGAGCAAAGACCCCAGCCTCGATGCCTACCGGCCCAGGCACCCTCCAGCCAACACAGGATGGCCCACGACGGGCGATCCCCCTGGCGGGCGGCACCGGTGACCCACACCAGCCTACGTTCGGGATCATCTTGTTGGTCCTGACGGACACACAAGCCCCCCCACCACGTCAAGGTGGATCCCATGGGGGGGACATTTACTTAAGCAGTCTCCTGTAAAAAGCCTCAACTGTACTTCAAATTACATTTACTTATTTATGAAGAGCTGTACCAAAGGCAGAAGAGTGTCGCCGTGGCAGAAATCTGCCATATTACATCAGAATACCATTCAGCTTTCCCTCTGCCAGCTGGTGGTGGTCATACAGTTTTAAAACAGCCACAATAGGCTGAAAATCTAGTTTGATTTGCATAATTCTCCCCACGTGTTTGCTGTCCATCTGGTTATTGGCACAACATGTGTAGCTTCAGTGTGATACTGTTCCTTCTCTACAAACTAGACAAGTGTTCAGTGTGCCAGAAGTGGGCTATGTGACACAACTCAGAAAAAAAAAAAAAAAAAAAAAAAAAAAAAAATATATATATATATATATATATATATATATATATATATATATATATATATATATATATATATATATATATATATATATATATAGTTTCAAATTACTGAGTAAAACTCAGAAATTATATTCTAAAAATGATGTAATTTGAACCAGAGTTTATCAACTTGTAACAGCAAGCTAAAGCTTATTTTTTGTTGTGTAATTGTGTAGCGATGACTTCTAGTCCAACTGAAAAAGGAGTTGGAAATGGAAATTACAAAGAATCTGTTTTCTTCAAGAAACTGTCATATATAAATTTAGATTTATGTACAATTTCATAATAAAAATGTGTACAGTATTGCAATTTTGTGCAATCTGTGACATGGACATCAGCTGCAGTATGAACTTCACAAATATACAATTAAATACATCTTACTTTTTGTTCTAGATATTCATAAAGGTGAGAGAAATCACTTACATTATTACACCATTTCTCTTTTATTCGCCACATGGCTTAATGATGGTGAAACTTGCCTATACACACACAATGTACAGGGAACGTACCAATGCAAACCAATGAAGCTGCAGAAACCAATGATAATACAGACTATACGGCATGACGAAAGCCCCACATGAATGAAAAGCAACTTGGAGGGAAGCAGCCAGTCTTCTTGTGGGATTCCATAACTGTTACATAATAATTACTGTCTTACGCACTACAAATATATACAAAAGTCATACTCCACCAAATGAAACATACAACTGAATGCTGAAACTCTATAAAATATTGACCAATCATGGAGTGCCAGCATTGGAGGGAAATAAGACCGGACTTGGGCACCACAACGAAAGAGGCTCCTCGTCTACACAGGAACTATAGTCGGGATTAATAAAATAAATCAATAAACTTTCAACAATTTTTTTCTGTGAGGCCTTTGAATCAATTACTCAATTAAGGAAAGTAACTAGATCACTTCTGAAAAAATGACAGAAGAAGGTCAGGAGGGGAATTTTCTACCCTGAACTTCTGGTCCGCGAGTCACTGCACTTGTGACGGAGCCACATCACAGTTCTGGGGCCAGCGCTCCTGGGCACTCACGCTGCTGCCACTGCCGCCTCCTCCTCCAAACTTAAATTACACTTAAGCCCTTTGGTTAAATTGTCTTTTGCCACTTTTTAACAATTCCTATTTTAAGAGCACTTTCCAGGTTTGCCTGAGCTAAGTCACTTCACTAAGAATTTTTATTTATCATCATCAGGCATCAAAACAGTCTGACCTCCTACTGTATTCTAGTAGTTAATGGAGGCTTCACAACTGTTATAAATGAAGACTAATTCTTCATCTTTCACTGTAAGTCATCACTTATCTTTCACACTATTGTCCAGCTCCTGAATCCATTTTTTCAAAAAAGCACAAGTCTGGTCCAAAACAAAATACAATTATCACACACCAGCCAAGTATAAATCTTCTGTCAAGAACAAGAAACACTGGCTGCTTTATTTGCTTATCTACCAAATGGTCTTGGGATGATCCCTAAGTGAAAAAATACAGACTATTATTCTCATTCTCTTTCACACTGCCTGTCACTTCCAAAGGGTCATGTTATCCACCCTGCCAGTCCACAAGTAGCCATTAAGTGAATGATGAGCAAGTTGTTCCCAGCCGCGTTGCACCACAGGTGGCTGGCTCTGATCCCTTGGCGCACTCTTCCCTGCTCTGGCCCCACCCACTTCTGTGTTCCAGCAATAAGTTAACATAGCTTTACCAACATTAATTTTCTTTGTAGAAT
>JAXIVD010004828.1:15000-17500 GCA_036785275.1 Cancer borealis | reverse complement strand
TCCTGAACCTGGTCTCACATTTTGATAATGTGTCTTTTTTCTGGTCAGTACCCTACGTCTTGGACAAGGACCAAGCTGTTTACATTATTTAAGAAAGATGACAGACTTAACCCAAGCAATTATCGAGGCTTTAGTGTAACCAATTCAATAACTAAACTATATGACATGGTTTTGTGTGAGCGCCGCTACCACTGGTTCACACCTTACAGGGAGCAGGCTGGTGCGTAGAAACAGAGAGGATGTCTGGAGCATGTTGTAACCTGAAGACTCCTAACAGATATAGCACGGAGAAAGAAAATTAAAATATTTGTAACCTTCATAGATTTTTCCAAGGCATATAATCTTGTTCCTCGTCATAAAATGTTCGAGGTGCTGAAGCAGGCAGGGTGTGGCAGGATAATGATGACGGTGTAGCAGTTTGAAGTGTCCAGCTAGAGTGACCAGGTGGAGGTGCACATGCGCGAGATCACTAGCTCACACCAGCGGGCAGAGGCAATACACTCCCTGCCGCTCTCCATCAGTCCTTGACTCGTTGCCACCTATCAGTATCTAGTCTCCCACCTCGTGTTCCCTTCTATCAGTAGTCATTGCGCTTATTTATTCATTAAGTGCCTACTCTTGAAATATAACTAGAACCTTCTATTTTACTTCCTTGCAATGCATGATAAGTTTGTTGGTCGTGCGCTGCTCTCTAGGTTTAGGAGGCAGTAGGCAAAACGGGCGTCCCGGGGATGGAAGGTATGGAGCTGGATCTTGGGTGGAGGATAGGAATCGTCAGGGGGCGGGGAAGAAATAAGGGAAGATAATGGCGCTTGGCGGTTAGAGATCTCTGTGTAGGGGGAGGGGGAGAGGAAGGGATGAGAGAAGGTTAGGAGGAAGGATGAGGGAGAAAGAAGATCAGTTTTACCCTCCAGCACACCTGGCATCACTCTCATCTTCCTGGCTGGAAAACCTGCATCGGGGTATTTTCCACATTTTATTTTCTCTCTCCTACTCTGCTTGCCAGTGTTAGAAGTAAGATCAAAACAAAATTGTTCCACACGTTACCGACAATATTCATTCCCGGCGAGATAGTGGGGAAAGGCGAGCTGGGCATTGTTTGTTGCTTGTTTGTTCGTCACTTTACGCCCCGCATGCAGCCGATTTGCGCACTATCCGGATGGCTGGTCCTCCACAATCCCTCCCAACACCTGACGCAAGGCAAGGAGGAGAGGCCGCCAGGGAGGGAGGTGCATACACTCTCTTTCTCTCTCTCTCTCTCTCTTTTTTTTTTTTTTCTCTCTCTCTCTCTCTCTCTCTCTCTCTCTCTCTCTCTCTCTCTCTCTCTCTCTCTCTCTCTCTCTCTCTCTCTCTCTCTCTCTCTCTCTCTCTCTCAGCTCACCTGCTGCATATTTTTACAATTTTTTTTTCTATTGTGATCTTACTGGTATTTAGTCATTCATTGATTTCCTCGTCATCCCTTTTGCTAATCCTTGACATATATTTTACGCTTTTTTTCTGAATGTGATGCATCTATTAAGTATCGTTTTATTTAATTATTTACTCATTGATTTAGGCACATGTTTCACAGTTCAGCTATTATTTTTGTTTATTTGCCTGTCTACCTACACCTACTTATCTTGCTCATTATCTGCCTGCCTAACTGTCTGCTACTTTGTTCGTTAGTTAGTCTGTTTGGCTGGCTACTTGTCTGTCTGCCTGTCTGTCTGTCTGTCTGTCTGTTCGCCTGCCTGCCTGCCTGCCTGCTTGTCTATTAGCCTTCCTGGTCCACGTAACCCTCACGACATGGCGTTCCTAAGAGTTCTGTTATCGTAATGGCGGTTATTACGGCGTGCTTAAGCCGGGCATTACAGTACAGTAAAGTAAAACATTATAGTGTCATAATGCACGAACATTATGGTGAGAACGTGTCACATATAATCAAGGGTTACTGACCACGAATTATACTTTCTCATATCCATTTATGTGCCAATTATTTTCTGCACTCCAAAACCAATGACGTCACGCTGCGTCGCCACATTCCCTGGAGTACATTTCATACACCACCGTATTGTGCCGATAACCTTTACAGCCCACACACCGCCATTCCGATGTAAAAAGGTGAAGAGCCATAAAACCAGCGCATCGTAATAAAATACTTGGAGGAAAACTATCGCAGAGGAAGGGAGTCTTGCTGTTAGTGAATACTTGGTTGTTGTTGTTGTTATTGTTGTTATTGGTTTTGTTGTTATTGTCAATTTTCTACTTTCATTTTTCTAACCTTTTTTTTATTCTTATTTCTTTTTTTCCTTTTATTCATTCTTTTGCTTCTTTTTCTTCTTTTTTTCTTCTTCTTTTGCTTCTTCTTCTTTTTCTTCTTTCTTTTCCCTAACAAAACGTAAGCCAATAGGAGACTTATTATCAGTTTTTAAAGTTTTCAAAGGATTCACGGACGTAATCACATACGGCTATTGCACAGCGAACTGTTCCAACATCACAAGAAACAACGGCTTCAAAATAA
>JAXIVD010004828.1:0-10000 GCA_036785275.1 Cancer borealis | reverse complement strand
ACACACACACACACACACACACACACACACACACACACGTCACAAAGAAAAGAGTTGGAACTGCAACATTAACAAGTTTAAAAAGTGCATACGTTACAAACAACGACATCACTATATATTTTATATTTTCTACGCAAGAATATCTTCATTAATAATTGCTGCAAAGAATGTAGTTTATGATGGTGATAAAAAACAAGGTGTACAACAGTAGACTTTATGTGTTTATAGCCGACGGTACAGCCGGGTAACGAGGACAGAGGAAGGGAGAACACCGAACACAGAGTCCTTCACTGTGACCCAACATAAAGTGCACAACAGTATGGGCATAAGCTGCGGTATGATGAAGCGATTATATATGACACGACCGTGACATCAGTGTTTGTAGAAACGATTCAGCCAAATACATTAAAACAACAGCATTACACAGCTCTTAATCGGAACAGCAGACCGATCAACAATTTACAAGGAGCTGTAGCGATATCATAGACAACTTAGAGTCGATGATGAGCACGACCTTCACTGATCTGTTTCTATGATTGGAAACATAGCCCGTCTCCAATTACCTTTATTGAGGGGGAAGAGTGTTTTCATAATTCATTGCCAAGTGAAAGCCATGTATTCATCTTCAGAGGTCCCGTCTATCCAAGCCAAGTGTTCCATATCGAGGTGTAATTCTCGTGGTAGGAATTAGGTGTGTTCAGTGTAGTGGGAGAGGGTGAAGATGAATGGAAGACAAAAATAGTTGAAAATAAGTATACACATCTATCGTTTACCATTAATTGTCAATACCCACTTATCTTTTAAGCTGCCAAAGCGACGATGATTAAGTATATGAGTTAAGCTAGACTATCTCTCGTGGCCTTTCGTTTGCATTTGCTGTGTTTACGATAAACGTGGACATTTTTTCATATCTCACGCTACACGCTTCCTGGCTGTTTGCTCCCCCTTCCGTCTGTCGTCTGTCTGTCAAACAGCAAATTATCTATATACACGTTAGAAGAAATTGTAATAGTTTTGATAACGACATTTCTTCCTTCTTTTTGTCTATTCCATCCATCGAGGTTATGACTACATTTTTTTCTTTTTATTACGAGGATTTTCGTTTGACAGTGATGTCAACTGATAGTTCACAGACTGACAAATCCAATGGAATACCCGATAACACACACAAGTAATGTCCAGCTGGGCTTCTCTGTTAATAATAAGAACTGTTAATGGTGTATAAAATAAAATGTACCCACTAATAATGTAATTTTCTCGTGAGTTCTGGGTCTGCCTACTAACTTCGCATTACGTTTCATAAGCTGACAAAGCGAGTGGTTCTCATAGTTTTCCTTCACAGTACCCTTCCTTAACTATGAAATATGTGGCATTCAGCCGTGGACGGAACACATGAACCGGGCTGCAAAACAAGACATAATCCTGAACAACAACCTTTTCATGTTGTAGCTTAGGAAACAGACAGAGACATAAAAGTGTTCAACTTGAAGCAGATGTCGACCAACAATACAACCTGTACAACTGTAAAATGTAATGAGAGTAATGTGACGTGCTTGCCTTCTCATCGCTTCCAGTCACTCTCCCTCACCATATGCTTGTAGCGTCACTGTGGAGTTTAGAATTCAACTTGAAATGAAAAGGGTGCCTATACGAAAGCTCTTCCAAATAGTGTATCTTCTTCTGTTACCACTTGGATTTATATTAAGGAGTTCTGTCGCCACTCAACATCTTTGCCGTTACATCCTACTGTGACCATTCAACTTTAACTATTTCAATCTTCGGTGACCACTCAGCTTTCAACTATTTCAATCACTAGTAACCGTTCACCTTTCAACTATTTAAATCTTCTGTGTCTACGCAACTTTCAACTTTTAAATATAACTTGACTGTACAGCTTTCTTTATATTAAGATATTTCTAAATTCAATTGTCTAGGTATCACAATCTTGTTAACTACTGTTCCAATTCACCACGAGTTGTACACCATAAAGAACAGTCTCATCGCAGCACCACTTAACTTTGAATCAAGGCTTATGATATACATAAAAACATTCCCTCTGAATACTATCTCACTTGTGTCTTCCCTTTCTATCCCGCTGCTCACGAAGCCCCTTCGTTCTCACTGCCCCAATGCTTTTTGCGTCCCGACACCTGCATCCCTCTCCTCCCATCTCCGCCCCGTTCCACCCGACTGCATTTTCCACTTTGCTTTCGTTACCCCCGCATTCCCCTCACCTGTATTCTTGCCCTGCACCGTTCAGTCTCCAGGTACTGTGTTCTTTATGACAACCATGTATATTCTGATCTGCTAATCTGCTCACATGTTATTACATATTTTTAACGTACCTCATCACACACACACACACACAACACACACACACACACACACACACACACACACACACACACACACACACACACACACATACACACACACAACACACACACACACACACACACACACACACATACATACACCAGATGAGAGAAATAGAAGAAAAAGAGAGGAAAAATATAGATCAAATGATTAAGCAGATCTCCGAAAGCACTCGATAAGAATTTCAGGCTCGAATGCAGCGTGTCAGGTATCGCGCTGGCTGTTGTCTTAATTACTAGAATGCATCGCTGCCTCTCATCCGAAGCGTCATGTGAAGGTGAGAATGCTAAAAATAAATCCTTATTCAGTATTTTAACGGAAGAATCACTAGCACATTACTACGACGGCTATCTGTTTTCAACAATAATAATGATTGACTTGATGGCAATAAGAATCACTAAGATATAAGTAAACCGAATGTATAAGTGTTTGGTCTTAATAGGTATCTAATTGACTTTAAAAATTCACCGCATTTATGAAGGAAAAAAATCACTATCAGTTACACAAAATAAATGCTGCGTTATATATATATATATATATATATATATATATATATATATATATATATATATATATATATATATATATATATATATATATATATATATATATATATATATATATATATATATATATATATATATATATATATATATATATATATATATATATATATATATATATATATATATATATATATATATATATATATATATATATATATATATATATATATATATATATATATATATATATATATATATATATATATATATATATATATATATATATATATATATATATATATATATATATATATATATATATATATATATATATATATATATATATATATATATATATATATATATATATATATATATATATATATATATTTATAGGTAATATAGTTTGATGTAATTTATCTAAATTATAGTATAACAAGTTGTGGGGAAAAGTTCAAAGCAATCAAGAGGTTTTCGCATGCAACTGAGGGAAGGAGTATATTTCTTGAGAGTTTAAAGAAGTTAATGTGTGATGCCTACGGGGAATGGTGCTGCAGCTGGCAGTTCCACGGCGTGTCGAGTGGCAGGTCTCAGCGTGTGGCATCGACAACTTAAAACAGAACTTACTTCGTGCCACGTTAAGTTGAAAGGTTTCTTAGATAGCACATATGTAGTATGTTAATCTTCTATTTGCTTTCATATTTTGTTGGATTTCAGGGTAAATGGTGATGATGATGATGATTATAATGATGGTGATAATGATAATGACAATGCTGATGCTAATAGTGATGATAATGCTGATAATGCGGCTGCTGCTGCTGCTGCACACACACACACACACACACCACACACACACACACACACACACACACACACACACACACACACACACACACACACACACACACACACACACACATACACACACACACACACACACACACACACACAAGCACAGCCACACGCACACGCGCGCACACACACACACACACACACACACACACACACACACACACACACACACACACACACACACACACACACACACACATCATAAATAGTGTAATTATATATTAAGTAGAACAAAAAAATCCTAATATGGTTTCTTACCCACAGCATTCACAAACTATCTTACTTAGTATCAGCCCTACAATATAAGAAGTGATAGTAACAAAATAATAGCATAAGTTTACTACTACTATAAGTTTTTATAATAGTATACTATTAACATAAACATATCCCTAAGACTGTTGTTGTTCTTCTGAAACACTTAATTAAATTATAAACTTATATTATGAAATGAAACATTACGCAGACCATGAGCAGAAGCAGTGATAGTGGTGATGGTGGTATTGGTAGTGGCGGTGGTGGTGATGGTGAGAGGAAGGAAGAGACAAGAGTGGAGTGTTTCATCCACCTCGCCTGCCTCCCCGCCGTCACAGGAAGAGGAAGGCGGCGACCCCGATTTGCCATGGGGAGAATAACAATAGCAGGACAGACCTCTTGAAGCGTCAGGGAGGCTGTGGATGCTGCAGGAGGAGGAGGAAGTGGAGGAGGAGGAGTGCAAGAAAAAGGTGGAGAAGAGCTAAAGGACGTGGAAAGAAAAACGGTTGGCAGTGAAGAATTCTTTGCTGTGTGTGGAGGAAAGAGAAGAGTAGGAGGAGGAGCAGAAGGAGGATGGGGAGGAGATGTGAAGAGAAATTCTCGGTAAGGAAAAGAAAGAAGGTACACAAAAATGAAAAATATTAATAAAACAATAAGATGGAAGGAAGGAATGGAGGGCATGAAGGAGAAATGGAAGGAGGGAGGGAGGAAGAACAAGATGGGAAAATTAAGGAAATAAAAAATATCGATAGAAGAACAATGGAGGGAAAATGTGAAGGAAGGAATGAATGAAGGAAAAAAGTGAGAGAAAGAGAGGAAAGAGGAAAGAAAGAGAATACGAAGGAAATAAAGAACATAACGAACTGACCGAAGGAAGGATGGTGGAAGGAAGAAGATACAAAGGAAGGGAGGCAGGGAGGAAAATGGAGGGAAGAAAAAGAAGAAAGAAGGAAGGATGGAGGTAAGTTACTGAAGAAGGAAATTAGAAGAAAATAATGAAGAGAGAGGAGAGAAGATACGAAGGAAGGAATGCAGGAGGCAAGGGACGAACGAACAAAGAAAGAAACAAAGTAAGGAAAGAGAGAAGATTTGAAAGAAAGAAGTATGGAGTAAAGTTACAATGAAATTCAAGGAAAGCTACGAAGAACGGAAGGAAGGAAGGAAGGTTCAAAAGACATTGGACTAGTAGGTAAGAGAGACAGGCTGTGGCTATAATGAGGTTACCTGCCTGACAGGAACTAGGCTTCTTCACTTTATTGACCTTCACTACTAGTACAAAGTGGAAGGGAGGAAGGGAGGGAATAAAAGAGAAAATAATAAGGGAGGGAAAGAGGGAGAGAATGATGAAGGAAAAGAGGAAGAGAGGAAATAGAAGAGACAAAATAGGAAACAAAACAAGAACAGGAAAGAAAGAAGTGAAGCTCCCGTACTAAACTGGAAAGTACCTGCGCAAATCTACCAACTAAAAAAATAAATAAATAAAAGAAAGACTGGACGGAAGAAGAAATTACATCACCGTCTTCCTTTGTGCAGGGGAAAATATATATTGTTAATCCGATCAAGGTAATGCAGAGTGACAGGTGAGCTGGTGGGACAGTGAAGACCAGTGCAGACACGTGGAGAGAGATCGTGTACGAGTAGGGATGTCCCCGCTGCCTGAAGGAGAGTGAGTGGGTTAGCTCCAGGGGATGGACAACACATAACTAGATGATACACAGCTAAGTGGATAGTTAAGAAGTTATGGTCTGTTGCAGGAGTAGATTACTAAAGGTTGTGGGCGTTGCTTACAGTGAGTAAGCAGACTGATCAGTGAGACGTTTCAGATGGCGATCAGAGACTGGGGTTGCCAGTACATGCGGTAATGAAAATTTTCTTTTTCCAGGCAGGTCGGCCAAAGGATAAACAAGTAATAAAAAATAGCGCTTATACTGTCGCATCATGAGTCAAAAAAAATTTTTTTGAAGATGCTTCCTCTTTTGAAAGTTCTAAAGAGTTCCTGAGTTTAGCAGTAAAGTGCATGCATGAATGTACATACATTTAACTCTTGCATTAGTGAGGTGAGCAGAAAAGAGCCAGGAACATATAGAAAACCTGATGCATCAGGACCGCAGGAGGAGAGGAGACATGCAGATGACAAGCTTAAAAGACCAGTGGTAACCATGAAAATAACGGTAAGAGACAACAGGAGATGCAAAATGTCGGTGAACTGTGAGGGATTAAAGACCGTCCGTTGAAGGATGGGAGTTGATGAGATGAAAGGTTTAAGACTCCACCATATTCAATAAAGCTTTGCCAGTGGAATCCTCCCACCCTCCCCACCCACCACACAGGTGCGTGTGAAGTGTGCACGATGCTACAACTGGATCACTTTGGGAGGAAGATGTGGGATAGCGTTACAAAACCTGCGCCTTGCTGCTACTGTTTGTGACTGGTGTTGGGCAAACAAGGATCCTCTTCAAAAAAGACGATGTGGAAGGGTAAGCCTGAGCCACGATCACATTACGCGGGTCGTTCCCTTCGCCCACACGATGTTTGCTCTTGAAAATGCTGCTTAGTTGACAGCATTACAGCATCCCCTAGCACAGTGTTTTGAGGACGGTGTGTGTATATGTGTGTATGTGTGTGTGTGTGTGTGTGTGTGTGTGTGTGTGTGTGTGTGTGTGTGTGTGTGTGCGTGTGTGTGTGTGTGTGCGTGTGTGTGTGTGTGTGTGTGTGTGTGTGTGGAGGGAAGGAAGGAGATGCTGCTATCTGGGATCTCTTTTCTCTTAACGGAGAAGTAAGTTGTGAGTGTTACTTCTTATTGTTACACTTCTTCAATGTTGTTCTTTAAATGTCTATCTATCTATCCACTAATCGATAAGGAGAGAGCGCGCGCGCGAGAGAGAGAGAGAGAGAGAGAGAGAGAGAGAGAGAGAGAGAGAGAGAGAGAGAGAGAGAGAGAGAGAGAGAGAGAGAGAGAGAGAGAAGAGAGAAAGAGAGAGTGAAGAAAAAAGAGAACGAAAAGAGAGAAGAAAAAGAGAAAGATAACAAAAAGGGGTAGGGAGGCTAGTGGGTGCAACGTTATAACAATGTAGTCTTACACACCTGCATTCCTTCTTCCCTAGCCCTTCTCCCAGGCAGCTATGCATCACTACCACCGGCACAATATACCACTCAAGGGGCTTTGCTCTTCCAGTTCCCTGAGTTAATGCTTTAAAAGATTTTCGGTGTAAGTGACGATGTTATCTCCGGAACTTAAACTTTGTGTTGTACTGAGGCACGTTTGCTTTTTCCCTAGTCCTGAAGCATATGTCGATCATTTTTCCCTTTCTCCCAGTATGCAGTGATGTTCAGGTCCTCCCTTATAGACCCGTCCGGCTAGACAGTTAGGTTGGATGAGCATCAGATACCCGCCCAATACATGGATCAGCTATCCACAATTCGACTCTCCACACTTTTGTAAACTTCTCTAAACAAAAATATATCACCTTGCCCTCAGGATGGTCTTGTTACATGTTTTCAGTACATGATAAGCTAAACAATTTTTTGTATTCAGATATTTTAGATATTGGTGCCTTATAGAAGAGGACTGTAAACAAAATTCACCTTTGTCTGTTATTCATCATTCATAATTCACATGGCAATGTTGTGCTCTTTCCATTTTCAATATTGAATAAGGTGATAAAAAATTCTGTCAAGATGTTAAGGCTCTGCACGACTTCAAGACTCAACTATTCAGTACCACCGCCTCAAACTTCATTATGTTTTAGTTGTAAATATAATACAAGATATTTATGTGTTGTCTCACTTCTTCCACCAGAAAATAAAAAGAATTAGCTTATACACCCTATAGCAATTCACATCTATCATTAGATATTTTTTATTCTTTCGTATTTTCGTCCATGGTCGTCCTGTTCTACAGATAGCAGACTATTAGCATGGTCCCCTTTACTTGCCGTCACCTACAACAGCCACATATCTCACAACTCCCATGTATTCATGCTATAAGTCGAACCATTCACAAAGAATATTATCTCCCAAATATACATATGACTCGTGCTGTTGTTTGGAAAATGTATACTCGTAGCGCTGAACGCCGGCCACACGCAACACAAAGAACACTTGAGTCGCTAATGTAAAGACCCTTAGGCCTCTTTCTTCTTCCACCGTCAACATAATCTCCATTTAAACCTGCCAGGCACCCCCGCCGCCACACGCTTTGATAACGCCATTTCCCAGAAGAGTGCTTGTGAGAGCACTTGCCTGGAGGGTGACCTTAGGTGGAGTGCGCCATGGCTGTTATTCATCCCCCACGCTGACCCAGCCTCCTCCTCCTCCCTCTCCTCCTTTGCCTACCCGACCCATCTCTTGCCTCATCTGCGTCAGGAGATATTTATCAGGTGGCTTATCCAACGGAAAATTTGCCTCAAACGTCAATGTACACATAACCTTAGAAAAATATTTTCCCTTGGTGTGTGTGTGTGTGTGTGTGTGTGTGTGTGTGTGTGTGTGTGTGTGTGTGTGTGTGTGTGTGTGTGTGTGTGTGTGTGTGTGTGCGCGCGTGTGCGTGTGTGTGTTTGTGTGCGTGTGTTGCATCTACTATGAACCGGGACACCTGCCTTCATGTATGGAGTACTGCACATAGTAGTGACGACATTCAAGTCATACTCTTGGAAGCACACCCGACGCGGGAAAAAATCCATTAAGGACTTCGATACACACAATTTTCATCTGGGGGATTCGCTGGGTAGCTGAAAAAACAGGCAACTCGAAACATAAGTAATATGACGTGGAGTTGCTTTGTTTAGTGATCGGAGCACAGGATAGTAAAGCCAAAAACACGGAAACCCAGACGCTCTTCATGTCACTGCTTTATTCCCTCCAACATTTTACACTCGTGACGCTTAAAGTAGAAAGCTTAATATACTCGTCAGTGAGTTCCCTTCTACAGCAAAATCTGGAACTGCTGCCAAACATTGCTACGTTTTTACCTCACAGTTGTCCATTTTCTTTATGTAGGGTCAGTGATGGAAGGTTTTTATGGTGCATTCAATTATATGCGAACCTGAAGTATAGGCACGGTGGCAGCATAGTCTTCGGAAAACAAACGATATATGGTGACGCAGCAACTTAACACCACGGACGAATATAAGGAATCCAGTCAACGAAATGAACTATAAAGCCGATCCTCCCCCTAAAAAAAAAAAAAAAAAAAAAAAACTTTCCCCGCGGAACTCAAACGACAGATTCCGGTGCGTGACAGGGAGGTAGGGAGGGTAAGGGAAGCTTGCCGGAGTGGGTGTTGAGATATACGAAAAGCACTGAACATCAGATTCCAAACGGAACGAACTGTCCCTGTGAAGCGGCGGGGGAAGGGAGTAGGGCGAGAGGATATTGAATTCAGAGTGACGGACATGGGAGAGGGAACTGCATGGACTGCATGGACTTGCACTGGGAGCTTTTGGTCATATAGAAGTACGCTTCACTAACTCTGTTGCTTTCTTATCTTGTCTGACAGATTGAGTTGCCTTGTCAAGACTTGTGGTTGTGTGACATTACGCTTGATAATACGAGGTTGGAATGAAGTAGGATTAGTAGGGATCAGGGTAGGGATTGCGGCTTAGGGTATTAAAACAATATCCAGATAAATAGTAATCCCGTTCGTTATGAAGCCTGAAACAGCGAGAAAATGAGATACGGATAGATTGCACACGTGTTCTATTATATTAAGAAAGGGCTTCATGCTAGTGCGCCGTCGACCTCTTATCGATCCACATATCATTATTGGAAGATATGGCGAGTTGTAATTAGAAATCCTAGAAGAAACCTTAATTCGGCTCTACTTACGTACTTACATTTATTCACTATCAACCGTCCTGCAGAGACAAAAGAAGGTATTTCAGCATACCCTTAAGCATGGTCTCTAACTTTCACAAGCTACACAGGCCCCATAAGGTATCAGTTTAATAGGTTTAATCTGCATCAGCCCCTGTGAGCAAGGGATCACAAAGTTCAGGTTAACAGCAAAAACTTAC
>JAXIVD010004827.1:7500-32940 GCA_036785275.1 Cancer borealis | reverse complement strand
AGTGTGGCTAAGTGTTATACTATGCTACTACCAAGCTAAAGTGGCGGGTGGGAAGCATATCCCTTTTAGTATTTGCAGCATTCTACTATATTTTAAGTGCCACAATGCAGGTTTGAAAAATGGCCAGCTGTATAAAATGACCGCCTAATATAATTTGAGGAATTACAACAGATTGTACAAATGTTGTGGTAGCAGCAGTGCAGGATATACCTCCCACCCGCCACCTTAGCTTGGCACCGGTATAGCAGGCATCTACTCCAAGGGTTGGGGCCAACAGGAACCATTAAGAACTTTAATTTTGTACCAGATATGTATGTCACAAACTCGTAAAGGCCAGGGTCCCTAATTAGTCTCTTACTTTAACAAAAGCTCAGCTGCCTTCTGAAATGGGCGGTATTGAGCCAGTCATAAAGTAAAATAAAACCCTGATGCTGTTACTTTGGAGTTTGTACAACCCCATCAAGACTTCTACATCTTCAAAAATAAGATGACTCGCACCAGAACCACAGTGGAGTAAGGATGTACAGTACTTCTCTCAGCCACCAAGTTTCAGCAAGCGTACTAGCCTCCCCCAACCCTGTCTATGGTTGGGTGAGTGCTCTGCCTTGCCAGTGCCTGAGTGTAGATATTCTTACAGTATTGAGTCTTGCCACGTTGACAGCTGACAGATGGCTGATGGACTGATGCTGACTGATAATGGCTGTCACCTGCTGACCCCATGGATTCTACCACCACTGTCTCCAAGCTGACGTGCTTTCCTTCGTCTAGTGAGATCAACAAACATACAGCTAAGTCTAGTAAAACCAACCCTTGTACTTTGGCTTGAGTAGCTGCTTGTTCCTCTAACCTAATCTAACCTAACCTCAGCCTCTACATAATGTGATGTTTAAAATAACACATTACTGTTCTATAGGAAGCTATGTTACATCCTACAATGATTTTATAAAATTTATTTATTATCTCCTCTCTACCCCTTATCTTCCTCCTACTCCTCTTCCATCTTATATTATTCCTTTCAATAAGTATTTAAGATTATCATTAAGAGATAATTAGTTCCTATAATTGCTGGAATTTGACCTATTAAAGAAACCTGAACCTGTTATCATTACTTATACAAAAACAATGTTATAAGTGAACTAGGTTATGGTGGCGTGAATGAGGCTTCAATGTATCTGTGTTTCAGGTTGTGGAGTTAGAAGAGTGAGTCTACTCCCCAGTCGAGGGTGGAAGGAAGGTCCAGGAAGCAACACAACACATTACACCAGCGTCTGAAGGCTGAGTATGTCTGTCTGTGTGAGTGTTACGTTCTAGACTTGCTTCTTTTCTCCTAGTGTCTTCCTTACAGGGTCTGGCCATCCACAAAGCTCAGATGAAGGAGAGGCAGTCTTATTATTTAGTAGCTGATTAACTATACATTGGGGAATAATTAGCTTGTTAGGAGAGTTATACCAAATCCTTTAAGGTAGTATTTGTATTCACCTAGTTGTAGTTTATGGGAAATGAGCTAACACTAGTAGGATCCCGTCTCCATATCTTTCTCTATCAATTTTACCTTTAAAGTAATGCACACACACCACTTCCACTGTTTCACTCTATCCAGTCCGTTAAAAGTTAAGAGTTTTAATGTTTACAGGTTCTGCCATGCGAGTGTCACCTCACCAAGTACTCCTTCACATCCAGATGCCAAACAAGAGTGGAGGAACTTTGCACCAACAGTCACCAGGACTGGACTAACTTACCCTTGACTAAATCACTTAAGGTATGTACTACTTCACTTTAGTTTTGACTTTCATTCAGATGTGTAATGAAAAAAACCTATGAGGTATTTTGCTTTATTTCTGCATAAGTTCCACATAAGTTTCCACATAAGATGAGCATAGCATAGGAGTGGGAAGGCACGGAGATGCAGTTCCCAGCAACACAGTTCTTGAGAAGTACCAAAAAAAATGCTTCTTGCCAAGATTTGACTCACCAACTGCCTATCAAAATCCCATTACTTTCCTTCTTTGTGAACCCTTCGCCCTTCTCGTACAGTTTTTCCTTCTTCCAGACTGGTGGCAGCCCAGAAGAGAAGGGTAGGAACAGCAGACGACTGGACGGTGGTCCCGAGAGCTGAATATGGAGGACTTGCTGCTGAAATCATAAGAAAAGAAGAAAAAGTCTTTAATGTCCTGCTGAACAAGTTTCCTTCTTGGATGGAGTCTGCAAATGAAAAGGAAGTCTATCAAAGGACATTTCTGCCCTGATAATGATGGAATCTGTGTTGGATGCAATGTAGATATAGTTTCGTTGATGGAACCATTACCATCATCACTACGGCTCTATTTGTTCAATTCAAAATAAAGGTTAATTTGAGATTTGTAATATATTATATTAACCAGAAGGAAAAAAAAGGGGGGCCTCTGAGAACCCCCCTCTATAGCTAAGTTTAAGGAGCACTTTGAGCGTAGCTTCGCCGTCCCTAGAATTTGGCTTTTTTTTCTCCAAATTCTAGGGACGGCGAAGCTACGCTCTAAGTGCTCCTTAAACTTACTATATATAGATGGGGTTCTCAGAGGCCCCCAGACTATATAAGCACTTTGAATTTGGCTTTTTTTTTTTTTTTTTACTTACAACATACTACCAACCGGACAGACTTATGATGAACACGGGTCTGTGAGCACCTACACTTAATCCTGACGTCTTGTTCTCGGCCATACCATCTCCAGCATGAAGCACAGTGCAGCAAAGATGAGGCCGCCTAAGGAGAGGATGAAAGCGCCTTGCAGGTGGTCCAAATTGAGAGGAATCAGCCCACCAGTGCTTTGTTTGTTCTCATCTGCCTTAGTTTCTTTTTGCTGTTCCTCGTTTCCTCCTCCCTCCGTGCTCCAGTTGATATATTCCTGCAACAAGACACCATTAGGTCACATGTGTATCATTCACCATAGCATTGAGGATTATACACTGGACTCACGATCGCCAGCCTGGACAGTGCTTAGAGCTCATTGTAGCCTGATCTATGAGCAAGACTGTGACCTTTCACACAAAACATATCACATTCTATTGCTCAAGGAGGACAGTAACTGCTTGGTTATAAGGGTAACTTTGCACCTTGAGCGAGGCGCGAAACCAAGTCTGCCGAATGATACGCAGGGACGTTAGCACGCAACTACCAAAGCAGTGTGTGTGTAATTACTCATAAAAAGTGTAAGTAACTGAACAAGATGTGGTAGTTATGACATGCCGTAAGAATACCTTACTGCATTACCAGTACTGCCTCACTCACCTTGCTGGTGGAGGCCTTCCTGAGGGAGGTGAGGAAGGAGTGGGGGATGAAGCCGCCCTCTCTTATCCAATCAATAACCAGATCCACCTTAGCCTTCAATGGAGAACGTCGCTGCACGGCCATCACAATATTGTTTGGGGCAAAGCATTCCTAAGACAGAGAGAACAGTATACTTCACTACACCTGACCATTCAATACAGTAAAACAAATATAGTTCATGTAGCCAAGAGTCAATATATGCACGTATGTGTGGTTGGATAAGAAAGTAAGAGGCCTTTAATATTACGTTCATAGGTAATAATACAATTAATATCTATGAGAGTGAAAATACCGCGGAGATTCAAAGGAGAAAGATAAATATCGTTACACCTCTAGAACCAAACAATTTGTCAATGAGGTTTGGTTAATTTGTTACGTTAATTTAGAAGATATCAAACATTTTCTATGATAAAATAAAATTGGGTTGGGCGAGGTGCAGACGCCATTTTCTTGTATAGCCGCACACCAGTTATTGTGACCATCAGTACATTGCGTGTTTGTAAATAGGTCATTGTTAGTAGGTTAGTGATTCTGGCACCTTGTTTATAGCGTAAATCATTGTATTTCGTCTTTCCCCTCCCCTCACACCCCCACACCCCAACCCAAGGCACCCCGCATTCCCACAGGTCCCCAAGCTTGTTGGGGGTGATTAGGATCTTATTATATATGTCTTTGCGAGGGAAATTAGTGTCAAAATAATTCGAAATGTATCAAAACCTATACGAAAAGAGAGTTATTTATATACAGGTGAAGACGTAAAATTTTACCCCTATTCCACACAGCAACAAATGACATAATTGACCAGCTACAGTATATGAAAATTAAAGGCAGGTGTGGAAGCGGCGGACTAGCAAGTAAGACACAACTATCTACATTACCTTCATCACCCTCATGCGTGACTCGCCTGAGCCTGCAGACGAATACTTGATCTTCGACACAAACTCCACGTAGCCTCGATTCTCCACAAGCATCGCCTCGCCTGCCAACACTTTCTGGTAAGCCTCTTGCTTTGAAGACTGCTCCTCAAACTTCTTCGCCAGCGACTACGAATAACATGCAGGTATCAGCCATTTCAATTATCCTTATTCCTATCTTTATCCTAACCATTATCTTAATCCTATCTTTAAAACACTAAAGATCCTTCAGCTTCAGCTTCAGCTTGAGTTCTTTCAGAAAAAGGTTTAAAATATGTTATCATTCTATTGATTATACACAATATTTTTTTTTTTACTGTACCTTCCACATCTTCGACATAACATCATGTTGCAGTGTTCACATTTTAGTAATATTATCATCCTTGATTGTAATAATTCTGTACATTACATTGACTATTATTATTATTATTGGTATTATTATTTTTATTATTATTAGTTATTATTATTATTATTATTACTATTATTATTATTATTATTGTTATTGTCAGTAATAATAGTTATTATTGTTACTATTATTATTATTATTATTTATTAATATTATTATTATTATTGTTTGGGAACCATGACAGGTGTTAATGATAATAATAAGTACAGCTACACTATCTCACCTTCACATTAGGATCACTGGCCTCTTGTAGCTCCGTCATGAACAGCTCTCCAACGCCCGCCACTTTCACGTTGGACTGCGAGAGCTGTTCAATGGTATCAATTGTGGCAGGCAGTTTCTTGACCAGGAGGAAGGCTGTTAGGTTGGTGCTGTACACAATGGTGAGGATCATGGTGTATAGCCACAGGAACGCCACCAACACCTGCGTGCCCGGCTGGAGAGGAACACGTGCTTGTGCTTCCCGTAGGTGCAGGCCAAGGGTATAGAGCCAGCTAGGACCAAGCCGTTCCGCCTCACCCTTACTCCGCCGCTCAGCCCTGCAGTGTGACGTGGACGTGACACAATCATTACACACGTTGTACTAATTATATATGTGTCACTTGTTGATCTAATGTTACCGTGTGTTCTCCCGGGCGGCGAGGAGGTGTAGCAGCGGCCCTGACCCGACCAGACCCAAGAGGATAGCAACCCACGTATCCCATTGGAAAGGGAAGGCGAGGGCTTGCCAGCGTGGGAGAGGCGGCTCCGCGCGGGCCAGAAAACAGGACATCTCCACCACAGCAGAGAATTGATATTATGATTTGTTGTTAACATCAAAGTTGAATGCGTGTCTGCCATGACTATGTAATGAGAAATAAATTAAGACGAGAGACATAAAGAAAGAGATGGAAGACGTGCAGTATACTAGTCAAAAGTATTGAACTCACCATGCGGGGGCTCCAATACTTACGGCGAAACAAGCATGATCCTCTTGAGAGTGAACCATTTTAGCCAAAAGTTTTTGGTAACAGAACTAACTCACCAAAGCCATTAACCGAGGATGAATCCCATATCATCAAAGAATCTAGGTGTTTTACGGTGTGTTCGACGTAACGTGGGTTAGGATTTAAACCATATTGGCAAACAGGAGGAGTTCTAACAAGATGTTACTGAGCAATAATGCACAAGGAAGTGGACAGAGTCGCGCAATGCTTCTCCAAAATGCTCTCCAAATGGCCCAAGGCAAGCTGAGGTGGTGGTGTTAGGTAGTGGCGCGAGGCTGACGGATGTGGTGACATAATGACAGGGGCCGGTACTTTTGGGTAAAATGGTTCACTCTCAAGAGAATCATGCTTTTTTCGCCATAAGTACCTATTGGATCCCTAACCTGGGGGGTCCAATACTTTTGACTAGTACTATATATGATAAAAATAACACGTAGCTTACTATCACTACTATTACTATTATTACTAGACTACTTCTACACCTACCAAAAAAAAAAAAAAAAAAACAATAATAATAGCAATCACCTCTAGGTCGTAGGGCGCCGTGAATTCCACCACTTGTATGCGCCAGTAGGATAGGAACATGTTAGCCACACCAATGTCTGCCTCGTCTCTGTCTAGGAAACCCATAATGCCATTCCAGGACCCGTCATCCAGCTGCCGCCCCCACAACTCTCCTGTTCAGCCATACACTCACGTTGTATATACTTCACTACAAGTCACCGCTACCGTATCGGCTATACTTTAAACACTCGTTAACCCAAATCACCTCCCCATCACCTACCAGTCTTCCACACGTCAATACTACACTCATTCTCCCCCATCAGCCCCAATTGATCGTCAGACCCACCAGTCACCATTCCTTTATTTAATTTTTTACATACCTCTTTGTAAGGCCTTAGTTAAATAAACCTATTATTATTATGTTGCAGTGGCTATTGTAATTGTATCCCTAACTTGCTGTCAACTTTTAATGAGAGAGAGAGAGAGAGGGAGAGAGTCATAATTACACTAGAGAGATAATAATATTCCTTTTCCATACCTTCAGCAGGCTCGTCAAAATGCACCGAGAAGTTCATTGCATGGGCGAGCAAGGCGATCGCGTCAATATCAACACCATAACGTTCCAGCAGTGATCCGTCTGTCGCCCGCCGGTACATGATGCTGGGCTCCCACACGAACGTCACCACCTGCACCACCCAAGAACAAGTGCACGTAGATGTATATAAGGAAATACAAGGGAACACAAACAGCAACATACCCTAAGGTCCCTGCGAAAGCGGTTTTATATAACTACTCTACACTAACTACTTGAATTAGAGAAAGGATAGTACAGTGGTCAGCCAGCGGTCCAGAGGGAAGAAAAGGGATCAGTTAGTATTGTAATGACGGAGTATGAAGGATCTGAAATTATTTATTTTTTACACAACAATACTTAACGTTTATAACTATATAATCACTACCTACCCTAAGCTGGGCGCCGCGCAGGTCTGACACTTTGTCGGGAAAGAGGTTGACATCGGATGTAAAGTTGTCACGTCGCCAGGTAGTAGTAGAAATCACTCCTCTGGCCCCGTATAGCTGATTCACATAAACCCTCCACTCCCCCGTCTCCCCAGTCTGCCCAGGAAACAATGAACAGCAGAATTAAAACACAGATTAATGGAGTTTTAAGTCATATAAATACAAGTAATTATTTCGAGAAGTACAGACGTGGAAGAGGAAAATTATACGTGATGGTTTAAAGCTTGGAGACACCCACCTGTACGGCGCCAACTATGTGCTGTGTCTTTCTTCCTTTGTCTGTCCTGGTGAGGTGTAACAACTGCGGTAACGTCACTCCCACCACCACGTACCTGCCGGTGTGGCATGCAAGAGTGAGGTGTCAGGCGGAACCTACAACTCATTCTTCTGGGAGAGGCAACAAAATTGTAATTACACAACATAGTCGCACTCCTCCAACACGCTCTCTCTTCCTCTCCTGCACACACACTCTCTCTCTCTCTCTCTCTCTCTCTCTCTCTCTCTCTCTCTCTCTCTCTCTCTCTCTCTCTCTCTCTCTCTCTCTCTCTCTCTCTCTCTCTCTCTCTCTCTCAGTGCTTAATACTCAGCGACACGCATCACACATTACTCATCACTTACCATCGCTAACATTACTGTCTGCGTAGATAGGAAGGTCAAAGAAATTAATTATTACATGTATAATAACAATAAAATAGCTTCATACTTAAGTTATATTCCAGATAAAATAAGTAGATAAATAAGAGAATAGAAAATATATGGGATTAACTTACCTGCCGTCGTAATCCCAGGCGTCTCGATGCATGTCAGCGAAAGCGAGCAGCGGCCGCGGGTCATGAAACAACATTAGGTAGCCTCGACAAGCCGGTGACGCCCAGACAGTATTCAGAAAATCATCCGACAATCTCACCTCCAACACCTGACGCACCAAAGACCTTGTATCACTCCAGGACGATGATGATAATGGTGATGATGATGATGATGATACAGAAAGGTGACCTGACCCTCACCTGCCGCACGTTGACCAGCAGCAGCAGGTCACGCAGAATGGCTGGATCACTGAATCCTGCGTCATACACCATCACCACCTCACACTCCCACAATTCCTGCCTCACCAACGCCGTCAACATCCTGCTCAGTGAGAGAGTCGCCTTCGTAAGCTTGTCCTCTCCTTCGTTCCCTTGTAACTTCGTGAGCAACGCTTTCTCTTTTGCTATCTGTTGTAAATGTTGTAAGTGTCGTCCATCGTTCCCATTCTCTCCTTCCGTCTTCAAGTCAAATATCACGGCCTCTCTCTTCTGAACATTTCTTCCAAGATTTGCATTACCAGCAGACATTGATGGTACTTTGACTTTCTTTAAGCGCTCCTCGCCGGTAAGTGACTGTTGTTTTTGTAGTGTCATTGTACTGGTTACCTCCGCGCCCTTTGTGGGGAGTATAAGGAGAGAAGCGGCCTGTGTGCTGTCCGAGGGAGGTGTTGGCGGGTGGAGAAGTGTTCCATAAGAGGCAGCAACAAGCAGCACGCCCACATAACCACCAAAGGTCACCGGCATCCGCGTCGCGCACCTCACGCCCATGCTTCACCTTGTACGAAATAGATAATTGGTTGTTATCAGTAAGGAAGCTCGATTAGGAAATTAATTAGAAAAAAATTGACATCTTGATATAGCTACTTGACAGGATACAGCATTTGATACAAGCTGTCATATTTGTTTTAATGTTTCACCAATAAGGTTGATTCCAGCAACACTACCCTGCCGGCCACACGGGCTAACACGGTGGTTTCCAAACTTTTTTCATCTTGTTACCCAATTTAACATGCCACATTAGGCGTGCTAACTCTTTCACAAACTGTTGTCAATATTGATGTATATGGCTATATCAAAACACTAGATATATTTTCTTTTCTGTCACCCCCTCCATTATCCCCGAAATTTTTTTTTTATATTACCCCCAGTTTGGGAACCACATTCACTACCACCTACACACTCTTCATAAACACCTTCATTAATTACTAAGCTCACTTTATCATGGACCTACACATCTTCAACCTTACTAACTAAATCACATCATAACTTCACATCCTCACAGTTAACTTCATTTTTAGAGCACAAAACACACAGGCTAGACCCTCCCTCCACAGCGGCCAACACTCGACTGGATCACTGAGTTAGCAACAATGCAACAGCCGCGTGTGACGTCCTACTAACTACCCAACAAGTATGATTAAGCTGTTAAATAGTGCTTCCATATCTAAGAGAATGCAGAATACAAACACATCTTAACTATCATACAAGTAATACATACTATATACTCAGCTGGAGGATACTTTACTAACTACGATCTACGTGTCACGAATCTACTTTGGCATGCGTTCAAGGAATTGAAGATAACAATTTGTAGATAGCAAGCCAAAGTACGGTATAGATATTCCCTCGTAGATAACAAGCTAAAGTAGCATCTAAGTATCTTTCTCAGCTAAGTACAAGACCATCCAGTGAGCCGTAGACGATCTGAGCAGCAACGGAGAGTAAATGTGTTGGTTACGGGCGAGGCTTCCTGCTTTTAAACTAACCTTGGCTACCCGAGCTGAGGAGAGGCGTTGGTATGTGGTGACCCACGCCCTGCCAGACACGCTCAAAAGGTCACACCTCCACCTCTGCCTCCAAGCTACACCATCTCACATCTCTCATTACCCTTGCTGACCCACGGTACTAAAGTTTGTTGGTTTAAGAGCAAACTATTTATTTACCTGAGTTTTGAGACTTTTAGGTCTCTCTCTCTCTCTCTCTCTCTCTCTCTCTCTCTCTCTCTCTCTCTCTCTCTCTCTCTGTCTGCCCTTCAAGCCATCTCGTCTCCACAACCCACACACCGCTGCCAAGTTAATAAAATTTTGCATCAATTAGTCTCAGCTCTGGACAGTTCTCTCAAGGTACAGTTCGTATGGATTCCGTCCCATGTTGGCATTACAGCTAACGACACAGTGGATCTCCTCGCAAAAGACGCCTGCAGACTCCCTCTGCCCGACGGCGCCACACCCTCCCTCCGTTGCTACAAAAAGATGATACACGCAGCAGCTCATCTCTCCACACACCACCGCACGGAAGCTGAGCGGCCTCAGAGTGTATCTATCCAGCACTATGACCACTTCCGTCTATCCCCACCAAAGTATCGCCGACACGGTCTGATGGTTCGGAGACACAACATTGTGTCTGCTCGGCTTCGGCTTGGTTACCGACCAGTGTGGCAAGTGTCTGATGCTGGGGACATTTCTCACTTCTCCAACTGCAAGCTGTGCGACACACTCAACGCTAATAGTCTGCACCACTACTGCCTCGAGTGCCCCTCGGTCAGTGATATGCTGCCTCAGGCTCGGCCCTTGCTCAGTGTTTGTGACTATCTTCTAAAAGACAATAATTTGGATGTCATTCTGGTGCGACACCCACACTTCGGTGGGTGCTGACCGCTATTCTGTTCTGTGAGTGCGTGTTCTGCGAGACACAGATAACCCTTGTGGCAATCAACCTCGTCACTTCCCTAATGGGAAGTCACGTGTAAACAAATATTGTCTGTATTACAATGGTCTGCCGCTCTTTGAGCGTAATAAATTGATAAAAACAAAAAAAATCTCTCTCTCTCTCTCTCTCTCTCTCTCTCTCTCTCTCTCTCTCTCTCTCTCTCTCTCTCTCTCTCTCTCTCTCTCTCTCTCTCTCTCTCTCTCTCTCTCTCTCTCTCTCTCTCTCTCTCTCTCTCTCTCTCTCTCTCTCTCTCTCTCTCTCTCTCTCTCTCTCTCTCTCTCTCTCTCTCTCTCTCTCTCTCTCTCTCTCTCTCTCTCTCTCTCTCTCTCTCTCTCTCTCTCTCTCTCTCTCTCTCTCCTCTCTCTCTCTCTCTCTCTCTCTCTCTCTCTCTCTCTCTCTCTCTCTCTCTCAGACGTTCACACAGGCCTGTTTTTACGTTATATATGATGTTTTGGGCGACAACTTGACGCCTTTACTCAAACACGCAGCGCAAAACACGTCCATGATAGATCCAGAAGTGAAAGAGTTGATGAAGGTGTTCTGTGTAGCAGCTTCTTATGAAAATTAGTTATCATTAGAGAAAGTAGATGAAGAAGAGACAGTGGTTGGCGAGAAGACCTGAGGAAGTAACGGTATTTAAATCTAAAACTACCATCAAATTTTAAGAAACTCACTACTGAAGATAATGTCTCTTTCCGATTTTTTTTCTAATGATGACCCAGGAACAATTTAGGGAAACATTATCACAGAGTGAAGCTTAATTGCCAAACAAAACTATATTTACTGCAGTTGTGTTTCTGAACGAATGAAGGAATTTAAAAAAGTAAAATATGAGCGTAGCGGGTCGATTTATCTATCTTCTTATGTATTTATTAATCTGCTTCCTCTACGAAAACAGAAACAGTATATGATATTTTAAAAAAATCATGTGTTTAAAGTCCGGAATTTTCACTCACAGAAATTAACAGAAGACCTTTATACACATTTATTTTCCTTCCTGAACTTAACGTAACGCATCAAAACCTTGGAAGTATTGCAAGTATCCAAAACAATCTACCTCGGCTCACTAGTCACATGAAACTTAATTTATAGCGACATTTAGAGTTTGAAATGTCAGCAAGTTTTTGTGGAACATCTTAAGATTAGTTCATCCCAACTTGTCCAGTTTGGGAAGTTATGTCAAGGGTCATAGAGGAAACTTTTTTTTTATATTATATTATGTTATATATTTATTGTTTTTTGAAGGAAAACTAAAACATAATAAACACACACACACACACACACACACACACACACACACACACACACACACACACACACACACACACACACATACATACATACATACATACATACACACACACACACACACACACACACACACACACACGTTTTGGCCGCAGTTGGAGAAGCAGTCTGAGGTTTGGAGTCCCACCTCTTTACCTGAATCGTCTAAGGACAAGGAATAGTCAATGCAGTAGTTATAACTCGTTGTATTTGATGTTCTAATAACTCTCGATACATAGTTTCCCTCACACACACACATTAAAGTATTACCCGAAAGCGACAGGTCCTGAGGGACCCACCATCCCAGAGGGTCCGATCACTCCGGACGGCCCAACCAGTCCTGTGAAGGCAGTGTGTCGCTGTTGGTGGTGGACGGGCTGGTGGTCGTAGTACTGGGTCTGTGGAGGCGCGGGCACCCACGGCTTGTCGACGCCATGGGCCTCGCCGGTGAACTGGACGGGTCCCCACGGACACACCATGCCGGTGGCCGCAATGGTGCAGCCGTGCTCGTCCACACCGAACTCCAGCAGGTAGTTAGGTGGTGCTGCGAAATGCGGCGCCGCCTTACACATCACCACCATCGCCAGTATTATAACCTGCGGGAATGTAACACTTAGCACACTATGTCCACTCACGCCATGCACTGTGTTCAGCAAGGCACACACACACACACACACACACACACACACACACACACACACACACACACACACACACATACACACACCAGTACCCACCAGTCCCTTCATGTCTGCTGGTCTTAGTCCACGCCGCTTGTGTGCAGAATGGTACCTCCAGCCCTTTACCACCCTCTTATAGCCCAACACTGTCCACGTGGCCTTCAATCTCCACTTCCCTAATGGAACCTGCTCAACACCAACGCCGTCTGCTGCTCTGTATTTCCTGGCGTGGCCCCGCTAGCCCACAAACATACATACATACACACACACACACACACACACACACACACACACACACACACACACACGCACGCTGGCCCGGCGGGACGACCACTTGCTACTTAGACACACAGCTGCACGAGGAACTGTTGCAGTGGTTGGCGTCGTAGGTGTCCGATATTCACCTTGCCTCACTCAACCTTTGCTCCAAACGTAAGTGTAAAATCGGTTTTTTCAGTATGTTCAATCTCATAAAAAGAAACTAAACACGCCGCCAGATTATAATAGTAGTTTGTATTCCACTTCCACCGTGATATACATATTTACATTGATTGTTTATGAGTTAATATCTTGCCATGTTGTTTTGTAGTAGAATTGTGTCGGAAGACGCATCTAACTTAATCATTTCAGGTGAGACTGTGGCCGCGTCGCTGCCTCATGAAACACACGTGATTCCATGATGTTCAGCGGATGAAACACACGTGATGCCATGATGCCCAGCGGATGAAACACACGTGATACCATGATGCCCAGCGGACGAAGGAACATGTAACACCCGCCATGGAAACACTCATTAAGGTATGGTTTTGAGGCTTAGTTACTAGTGCGACGCGACGCCTGTCCGCCTGGAGGAAGGAGCAGGTGAAGCGACAGATAGGTAGGGAAGTGGACGGGAAGGGAGGGACGGGCACGGGTAGGGACGGAGGGAAGGGGAGGGAGGGACGGGCACGGCTAGGGACTGAGGGAAGGGGAGGGAAGGAGGGGAGGACGGGGCTCCTTCAAGGCCGCTATACGGTCCAGTTTTTTCTGGCAGATAGTAATCATCCTGTTGACGTGATTCACTTGTTTGCTCTGTGCGTTACTTTTACAGAATGTGTTGAACTATGGTTGAATGTGTGTGTGTGTGTGTGTGTGTGTGTGTGTGTGTGTGTGTGTGTGTGTGTGTGTGTGTGTGTGTGTGTGTGTGTGTGTATTCATTGTACAGTCTGCTGCTGGTGTCTCGAGACAGCCGGTCGTCCCCCAATGGAAAGTGGTCAGAGCTCGTACTGACCAATCTCTGGGTTCGACCGAGACCACTCACACACAACACACCGGGACAACGAGGTCACAACCCCTCGACTTACATCCCGTACCTACTCACTGCTAGGTGAACACGGGCTACACGTGTAAGGAGACACCCAAATAATCTCCGTCCGCCCAGGGGATCGAACCCTGGCCCCCTCGGTTGTGAGCTGAGTGCACACACGCTAGCGTGTGTGTGTGTGTGTGTGTTGAAGGCTTCGGAATCCTACCTCGTATTTTCATATATTAATTTTTTTTTGGTAGCTAATATATATACTGTACACATGGTAACGTATATAAATAGTTTACGTTGTTTAATAGCCTTGCCTTTATTGCTATTTATAAATAGGTGTTTTTTTAATAATAATTATTTCATTATACACTGGCACGCAAAGCCTCCTTTTGGTTTTCCATTATAGACTAATTTTGTTAATCAGAATAGTTTCCAAACGTAACCAAGCAACGCTAAACATATTTCTATCGACTTTTAATTCAAGAAGAGGAAGAGCAAGACACCTCTCTATTCACTTGTTTTACCATTGCATTCTAAGTATGTACACACACCTACACACACACACACACACACACACACACAGTTGATTCAATCCCAGCTACGCACATCAAGAGTTCATGAATGTAGTAGTAATAGTAGTAATAGTAGTAATAGTAAAATATATGTCATGAGAAAGAGAAATTTGAGGTTAAACATATCTTGCGTGAGGCGGAAGTATAAAAATATAGAATTGGATTGACAGAAGCGGTTTATATAAATGATAGCTAACACGATGGCCTTGAATCAGTTTACAAAGTGGTCGTCTAGCGGGAGGAGGAGGGGAGTAACGCCAAGTGTAGGCAGGGAAGAAGGAGAGGGAAAAAAAAATATGGAGAGAGAGAGAGAGAGAGAGAGAGAGAGAGAGAGAGAGAGAGAGAGAGAGAGAGAGAGAGAGAGAGAGAGAGAGAGAGAGAGAGAGAGAGAGAGAGAGAGCGAGAGCGAGAGCGAGAGCGAGAGAGAGAGAGAGAGAGAGAGAGAGAGAGAGAGAGAGAGAGAGAGAGAGAGAGAGAGAGAGAGAGAGAGAGAGAGAGAGATACAATTGCAACTCTGAGCTATAATATATTCCCGGTAAGAATTGAAGCAACATGACAGAGGGTGAATGAGTACTGGACGGACGGGCGGGCGGGCGGGCGGGCGGCAGGATCACTTTTACTTTTCTCTTCGGTTACAACTGTACAACGAGTTTGGAAGTTAAGACAGGACAGGAAGAAAAAGAAGAAAAAGAAGAGAAAAAAAAAACAGAATTGATGCACGTTCAGTATTAGTAAGAGTGTGGTGTGTGTGATATTTCCTGTTGGAACTAGATATCAATTGACACACATACACACACACATACATACACACATACGATTCATAAGAACATCCTCAGACTATTAAAGAAACAATACCGAAAAAGTGTATTAATTCATAAGGAAGCAGGAAGGATGTGTGATAGGATATAATGTCCTATCATCCTATCACGTAATTTAACCTATAATAGTAACCCTTATCTCCTTCCTCTACCCACCTAACACACCTATTCCAGTCTGCACACCTCCCTCCTCTCAAGGCCAAGAAATAACGGCATTGAAGTGGTTACCTGAGGGATCGAAGCCATGATTTGTAGTAGTGATTATACTTAAAACCCGTAAATAAGACTTACACTTGTTAAATATTCTAAGTTATAACAGATTGATGGTAAATTATAAGATGTTGGTATTAAAAAACATCAATTGTGTACATTTTTGCATTTATTAATACTTGTTCTTCGCTTTAATTAATATATATTGCAAGATGTAGTGATAAAAATAGGTGTCATATATCTTCATATAAATGAAGTAATATCAAAAAGAAAATATAACATACAAAATCAAGACCCTACAGGTGAGCTAAGACAGAACCAAAAATAATTCCACACAAAACACAAAATCAAATTACATCACAATTACAGTCAAAGTAATATTACAAAGGACATGACTATAATCTTGAGGCTTTATACAACTAACAACATAACTGTGGAGCTTCTAACGCCACAGACAACATGAAAACCTTGTTAGAGATAGAACTGAGAAGACTTACATTGATTGGTACAGTCAGCAATCAGCATTTCACCAACTGGCTGACAGCATTCAACATTCTAAGAATCTGTTGCGGTCCTGAACCCACGTCTGCCATCACCATCTCCACCATCTCCTTCCTGAAACACAACACAACATACATATATATGCCTTCTCTCCTTCATTTTTTCCCCCCTACGTATTTTTTGTTTTCCTTTCAATGTGTTATAAAAAAAAATAAATAAATAAATAAAAAACTTTCCTGAGGCACATCTTGCTACAACTTTTCCTTATTCTCTATTGAGTTACATCATTTTTTTTCCCTGTCCTATAGCAACACAAATGTCTCTTCTCTCCTTGTCCTTCACGTACCTATGACATCACCAACACTTCTTCTATTATTTACCAGTAAGCTACAGTACATATTCTTGAAACGGTTGACTTACTACTACTCTCTTTCCTCTAACGCAGTGGTGCCAAACTGAGGCTAGCATAACAGTTTTTAAGGGGTAATGTGGGGGGGGGGGGGGGGGGGGGGGTGACAGAGAAGAAAATATATCTAGTGTTTTAATACAGTCATATATATCAATAGAGGATAATGTTAACACGCCCAATGTGACATGTTAAATTGGGTAACAAGATGAAAATATTTAGGAACCACTGATCTAACATATCTTTCTTTTTCTGGAACAACACACACACACACACAGTCTCTTCTAATTAATTACATCTGCATTTTGTTCTATGATGATAGCAAGGGGTTACTACAATACCTGCCGTAGCTTAAGAAAGGTAAACAGGTAAACTAAAATTGCTGCCATACTCTCCTCAGACTGGTGTGTGTGTGTGTGTGTGTGTGTGTAATTGTCCAACCTCACCTCATGTTTCCAATCTTGATGGTGAGAGAGGGATGGAGGGTGTAAGAATTATTGGGGTTGCCTGTGGGTGCCTCTAACCTCACTTCAACCTCAACACTCAAATGGTTCTTACAGCTGCTCACCGTAACCTGAAGACTGATAACACAATAAGACAACAATTAATACAGTGAGTCACCATACTCAACTCAATACAGATTGACAATCAATATTCCGGTTCCATCTGTTTTCCGGCATGAATTTCAGAGCTCTGTTTCAAATTTGCTGAGTTGGCGCCGTTTATGTTTATGTTTTGATGGCGCTGTACCCAGAATTAGGTGTTTGCTCATGCCGGATTATTGATAGTCAACCTGTAACACACTTCATGTATGGCAGAAATGAGTTATATACATACACATACATTCACAATAGACCAATTTCCTCAGACAAAAAATTGTATGTATTACTGTATATATCCTTTAATAGAAAATATGTTTTATTTCAATATACTAATGCTGCTGAAACACTACTCAACATATTTCATAAAAGCATAAAAATAATAATAATAATATTTTCACCTGTTAAGTTAAATTAAGTTAGGTTAGGTTAGGTAACAAGCTTCATGTATGGCAGAAAAGAGTCAGATATAAACACATAAATCTACAATTACTTCTGAACATAATAAAAGCATAAAATAAATAATATATTCACCTGTTTTCAGTAAATTTAGTTAGGTGTGAAAACTTGATGAAATTGAATTCCAGCATGAGGTCGTGTAGAGAGAGGTAAGCTTGAAACACATTGTCTAGCGTTAAGGCAGCCTCACACACCACTACACCCACTAGGCTAGACAAGGCAGCATCCAGCCGGCAACCCAACACCCTCAACACAAGCTTACCCAACACATTCTTCACGTCTGGAAGGATAGGCAGCACAGATTATACATTTTCTCTTCACTAATAATTATAATAATAAATAAATGAATAAATTAAAGAATTAGAAAGAAAAGAAAATAAACATTCCTTATGTAACCTGGTGCTCTTCCTGAGATTGTTCTTTATCTGTGGCAGGAAATGATATACATTCATGATGCTGGAGACAAATATGAGGCTTACAAATACACTTATCCACTTTTAGATAGATGCATCAACTTACACAAACATGATAAGCAAGGATGACTTACTGTGGCTTTTCAAATTGGTGTCAGCGGCAGTAATGATAAGGTGGTTGCTGCTGCTGTTGTTGTTGTTGTGGTGTTCCAGTGTGAGGTTGATATTCAATGGACTGTGGATTAGGTTCAAACACCACTTGCCTTCTTCTGCCTCCTTTACACACCACTTGTAACCTTCATAACTGTAACACAACATACAGTATACACAACTATGTAGTCAAACATACATCATTTGATAACACCATAATTATGTTCTTATACATACAACAAACCTGATAAAAAATTTGTTAATAACCATCATTTGCATTACTAAAGCAGCTCAGGCAATGTTGTCAGCTCACTGTACCTCCACACACAATTCCAACCAATTTCACCCAAAATTTGATGAAACATTTTTTTACTATATAACTCTGGACTTGCATACATTAGAAAAGTGGCAATAAAACAGATGGATCATATATGCAAAATATCATAAACCGACCCACCGTATAATAGAGGAATGGTGTACTGATTGATAATTACAGGTGTACATATTAACAACACTCACTTTGGCCGAGAGATGAAGGAACCAGACTTGAGGGAACACCAGCCAGGGCATTGAGGGGGGCTGACAGGCATTGGTGGGCTGACAGGCACTGATGGGCTGACAGGCACTAATGGGCTGACAGGCACTGGTGGGCTGACAGGCATTGGTGGGCTGACAGGCACTGATGGGCTGACAGGCACTGATGGGCTGACAGGCACTGGTGGGCTGACAGGCACTGGTGGGCTGACAGGCACTGGTGGGCTGACAGGCACTGATGGGGTGACAGGCACTGATGGGCTGACAGGCATTGGTGGGCTGACAGGCATTGGTGGGCTGACAGGCACTGATGGGCTGACAGGCATTGGTGGGCTGACAGGCATTGGTGGGCTGACAGGCATTGGTGGGCTGACAGGCATTGGTGGGCTGACAGGCATTGGTGGGCTGACAGGCACTGATAGGGTGACAGGCACTGGTGGGCTGACAGGCACTGGTGGGCTGACAGGCATTGATGGGGTCTTGGTGACCTGACCCACAGGACAGGTCATTTGCATGTCTGGTGATGACTTGGTGACCTGACCCACAGGACAGGTCATTTCCATATCCTGTGTTGTCTTGGTGACCTGACCCACAGCACAGGTCATTTGCATGTCTGGTGATGACTTGGTGACCTGACCCACAGGACAGGTCATTTCCATATCCTGTGTTGCCTTGGTGACCTGACCCACAGCACAGGTCATCTCCATATCTTGTGTTGTCTTGGTGACCTGACCCACAGGACAGGTCATTTGCATGTCTGGTGATGACTTGGTGACCTGACCCACAGGACAGGTCATTTCCATATCCTGTGTTGTCTTGGTGACCTGACCCACAGCACAGGTCATCTCCATATCTTGTGTTGTCTTGGTGACCTGACCCACAGGGCAGGTCATTTGCATGTCTGGTGTTGTCTTGGTGACCTGACCCACAGGACAGGTAATTTCCATATCCTGTGTTGTCTTGGTGACCTGACCCACAGAACAGGTCATTTCCATGTCTGGTGATGACTTGCTGACCTGACCCACAGGACAGGTCATTTCCATGTCTGGTGTTGTCTTGGTGACCTGACCCACAGCACAGGTCATTTCCATATCTTGCGTTGTCTTGGTGACCTGACCCACAGCACAGGTCATTTCCATATCTTGCGTTGTCTTGGTGACCTGATCCACAGGACAGGTCATCTCTATATCCTGTGTTGTCTTGGTGACCTGACCCACAGCACAGGTCATTTCCATGTCCTGTGCTGTCTGGGTGACCTGACCCACAGGACAGGTCATCTCCATATCTTGTGTTGTCTTGGTGACCTGACCCACAGGACAGGTCATTTCCATGTCTGGTGATGACTTGGTGACCTGACCCACAGGACAGGTCATCTCCATATCTTGTGTTGTCTTGGTGACCTGACCCAAAGTGCAGGTCATTTCCATGTCTGGTGATGACTTGGTGACCTGACCCACAGGACAGGTCATTTCCATATCCTGTGTTGTCTTGGTGACCTGACCCACAGGACAGGTCATTTCCATGTCTGGTGTTGTCTTGGTGACCTGACCCACAGCACAGGTCATTTCCATGTCTGGTGATGACTTGGTGACCTGACCCACAGCACAGGTCATCTCCATATCTTGTGTTGTCTTGGTGACCTGACCCACAGGACAGGTAATTTCCATGTCTGGTGTTGTCTTGGTGACCTGACCCACAGGACAGGTCATTTCCATGTCTGGTGTTGTCTTGGTGACCTGACCCACAGCACAGGTCATTTCCATGTCCTGTGTTGTCTTGGTGACCTGACCCACAGGACAGGTCATCTCCATGTCTGGTGTTGTCTTGGTGACCTGACCCACAACACAGGTCATTTCCATGTCCTGTGTTGTCTTGGTGACCTGACCCACAGGACAGGTCATCTCCATGTCTGGTGTTGTCTTGGTGACCTGACCCACAGCACAGGTCATTTCCATGTCCTGTGTTGTCTTGGTGACCTGACCCACAGGACAGGTCATCTCCATGTCTTGACTTGATTTTGTGACCTGCCCGACAGGATATGTCACTTGAATATCCTGTGTTGCCTTGGTGACCTGACCCACAGGACAGGTCATCTCCATATCTTGTGTTGTCTTGATGACCTGACCCACAGCACAGGTCATCTTCATGTCTGCAGGTGGCATGGTACAGGTTGGCTTGGTGAGTGTTTGGTTGATGTGGTCGGTGATGTCCCGGAATGGTGTTGTGGTGACATTATATGATGGTGTTGTGACCTGTTTCTTGGGACACATTATCTCACCACCACCCTGGGATGCATCACTCTCATACCCAGGACCTGAAACAACACCAACCTTACTACACTAACTAATAATATAAGGTAAAGACATAATGCACTGCCATACTGTCCTCAGATGTCCGGGACTTACAATGATATATGCATCTGAGGCTTTAGCAGCAATAGCCAAACAATATCCACTTACAGCTGACCAAGATATTAATCAGTCATGGAATTTGACTTAACCCTCAATTAATGAAATTATATTCAAGAGAGGGCCAAACATAAGCTAATTCTTTTCATACGAGCCATATTCAACAGTAAATAACATGTCTGTTGAAGAAGCACATAACATAATACTAATGACTCATCAAAGGTGAGAGAGAGAAAGAGAAAGAGAAAGAGAAAGAGAAAGAGAAAGAGAAGAGAGAGAGAGAGAGAGAGAGAGAGAGAGAGAGAGAGAGAGAGAGAGAGAGAGAGAGAAAATACCCATAGCCATTCATTAAAGTTTACCATAATTAACAATGACAAACACATGAGAATCTGATCCCTTGAGTCAAGGGGCGAGACACTCAGACACTCACCTGAGTCTGTAGGAGTGGCAGAAGGCAGAGCTAAGAACTTCCTGAGGAAGCTATGAGTATTTTCTGCGTTGTCATCGTGTTTTGGAGAGGGAAGAGGCGCCTCAGAGGGTGTGATGGCGAGAAACTGTGCAAGGAAACTTTTCTGCATTGCTGTTTCATTCTCCTTATTGTCTGGTGATGATGGTGATGATTGAGGAACACCATTTAGTTTAGAAGGTAGCCTGTCGTGTAGAGATGTGGTGATGGTGCTGTCACCCACTGGCACTGAAGACACTGGTGATGCTTCAGCCGGTGTGAGGGATAGGAAACGTTTGAGGAAGTTTGAGGTGTCACCATCTATGTCGTCCTCGTCATCGCCAATCCCTTCGTTACCATTCTGTGGGAGCGACACACTTGACATCAGATATTGAGGTAACACTATAAATGTTCAACACAAACTCACATCCTTTCATCCTCTCTATATAAACATGTAATGGGTTTGTTGCTAAAATATTAGTGTAAAAGCTTTAACAGATCAATGCTATCTATTTCCTCTTTTTTTTTACTTTTAAAATGCATAGTTGTTGGTACATAACATATACACTACCACACACACACACACACACACACACACACACACACTACCACACACACACACACACAGAAAAATAGGATTTCCAGCCTTCCACTCCTGCCGGTATTACAAGGTCACAACCCCTGGCTTACTCCTGTCCTTATTTTGCTACTAGGTGAGCAGAGGTTACAGCATTTAAGAACACAAACACATTCTGTCTTCACCCAAGCTGAGATTCCAACCCAGAACATCTCGGTTGTGAGGCAAGCCTGCTAACCATTACACCAGCGAGCCACTATACATGACTGGGATGGTAGGAGTAGAGGACTGGTGATCTGTAGAAGTGACTGTGGACTGGTGACTGACCTGAGTGGTAGTTTGATGTGGTGGTGGTGGTACTGTCAAATTATCACCATTGTTATTCCCTTCAAACCTGTGGAGTATAAGACATTTAAATTAATTAGCCTCTCTCTCGCACTCATCAGCATCAGAAAAAATGTGAGAAATTTGAGGCGTCACTATAATGGATCTAATCTTGAAGCCATTAATGGTAGAGACTGAGTCAAAAAAAGCCTCCATCAATAGGGAAAAAAAAAAATAATAATAATAATAATAATAATAAAAAAAAAAAAAAAAAAAAAAAAAAAAAGCAGGCTGTGAACACAATGATCACGGTACAACCTCATCAATCTGTCTCAACACACAAACTGTCATTTCATCACAAGAAAAATATGAATACAAAAAAAAAAATCTAGCCATCAAACATTTTTCCTTGATCCAATAAGATAAAATGATTCTTATGAGCATACCTTCAAAGACTGGATATATACATTGATGTTATTACTACATGGTTAAAATTAAACAGCCATTCTAATCATAGCAGAGAAAATTTATATCCAACATTAATTAAAACCAGTTATGGTATCAAGAAACGAGGCATCACTTTAAAAAAAAAATCTAACCTGGGCTACTCACGGACGGAGGCTGATCATCTAAGGCCTCCATTTTAAGGCTACCAGTGCCACGGGTAAAGGATAAAAATATAATAAACAGATAAATAAATAGAAAAATAATTATATATATATAAAAAAAATATATATATATATATATATCATCCTTGACTGGTGGTGTGGTTGTACCTTGCAGACTTGTTGGTGGTTGGGGTGGGTAGGGTGGAGGTGTCTGTGTCAGAGTGTACGGCTGGCATCTCATAGGAACTGTCCCACTCGGTGTTTCCACATTGGTGCGGCTTGAACTCCCTGTGGGCCAGACAAGTGCTTCTTAATTAGAGTTGCATGGGGTTTCAGTTCCGGTATCCATCAATGAAGATGCTCTCCAGAACGTCAGCCAGGCAAGCCCAACCCCCCACTGCAGTGCCCGACCACACCAGTTCCTTCACAGTAAACAGCTTAAGCATCACAAGCCCGGGTGGGGACTCGATCTGCCGACCAAGGGAATGCAAGACCAGCACGCTACCACTGTACTAGCCAGGAGGCTAGTACATTATATATTCATAGGTAAGGGTGTGCAAGGGTTAAAACTGTACAAATAAATAATAATGTTTGTTATGTTCTCATACTCTTTACTTAAGATTAACTACCTACACCCATGAACAGTATTTTATAGATACAATCCAGCATACAAGGAATATCTTATCAAATATTCAGCCTCAAATACTCCCTTTCCATCAATATATAAATAAAGTATGTGGATATTATTTCTCTGTAATGTAAGAAAGATACAGTAAAGTGAAGGACACACGCTGTAGCTGTGTGTGTGTGTGTGTGTGTGTGTGTGCATGTGTTCATCTTCCGTCACATTGGCCTTTGAGCCTGTGGTGGAAATTAATCCGTTACCCCGGGACACAGAACCACTCTGACATCCCAGTTTCCACAGTCTACCTTACCCATGTTCCTCCAGGTACACATTTATCCAGCAACCCGTTTAGGTGAGCCGTACACCGCCTGTCTTCATCCGGGATTGAACTCGGGCCAGCAGATTCGTAGTCAGATGTGCTAACCACTGCACCACTGAGGCACAATGTAAGAAATTCCATCATAAAATTAATCACTAACTTTGCTAAGACTACTAACTTGACTGTGTTTGTTCCCGAGAATGAAACTCGCTTCTTTAGGCACAATGAATGCCTCTCCATGAAGGTGATCCTCCCTGGTGACTCCTTCAAAATCTGCAACACACGTTAGGGTGGGGTTAGGGTTAGGGTTGGGTTAGGTTATCTTAGCTTAGAACCTCAAAATTAATAGGCTCCTTTTTTTCCTACAGGCTAACCTTATCTCCATTTTACCCAAGAAAGAATCAAAAATTACATTCATCTAAGACTTACAGAATTTCTCCTTTTCTTATTCCTGACTCCCAACACTGATTTTGTTGTCCTGAAAAAATATATTAATCAGCATTAGACAAAAATAAGGACACAAGTTTAAGTAATGTTGTTAATAAATCACCTTTACATAATACACAGTGAGTGAAAGAATTAATGCATACATACATACGCACATACATACCAGCACATGTAACACCGCGCATCACCTCCATACATCATAATACTTAATACCTCATCACCAAATATTATTCACCATCCTGTATACGTACACACACGCATACACACACATCCAAAAATGAATTCCCCAAACTCCACCCACGACCCTATCAAAACACGTTATTTCACATCAGAATCACCCTTTTATTTCCTCTACAGACACATACACTGCTTCTTTAATACTCACTCTGTCTCCTCATCCTCCATTGCTATATCTCTCTCTGTGGAATGTATAATAAGAATATAATGTAAGTTTTTTCCCCCACTAACACCAAATTCTCGTTTGAACACAACAACAACAACGACGATCACTTGGACGCGGACTTGGGAGTCAACCTTTTTTTGTTTTAATATATATACAATAAACTGGAAATCAATTATATTTTGTTATTGACTTGATAATAATGATAATAATAATAATAATAATAATAATAATAAGTTAATAACACAATATAATTGGTTCCCAATTTATTGTATATAACTTTTAAAAAGTTAAGAATGATTTTGGTATATTAATCGTACGTCTGGCTACACTGTCATTATTTTATTCATGAATACAGATATTATAATGATAAATGATATGTTTAATGTTATCCAATAGGTGATTTATTATTATTATATTTTTTTTTGGAAGGTAATTGATAGTTATAACTTATTCTTTTTATCATTAGAGTATGATCATTAGAGTATGATCTCTGACATTTTAAAATGTAAACAAACAAACCAAGCCTTGCCCGAGTGCGACCAGCTGTGATCTGTCAGCTCACCTCCTTGCTACTCTGTACAGAAATTGTGGTGTGGACCATCACACATCAGTTTGGTCTCCGGGTGCCAGACAACCACTACTGGTTAGGGCCCTGCAGGCTCTCACCGTTTTTTGACCTACCACCACCACCACCACCACAACCCACCAGCCC
>JAXIVD010004826.1:30000-32943 GCA_036785275.1 Cancer borealis | reverse complement strand
ACTATGTCTTCCACTCTTCCCTCTTGACGCAATTCTCAGTCTCCAAGAGCAGCTAAGTTTCCACCAAGACTAAAATTTAGGGAGTAACTTTCTTCATTTTCGGGGAACTTTTTCAGTCTCATTTTAAGGGAAAAAGGTTCTTAATCTCATGAGCTCATTCTGGTCCGTTTATTATCTTTCGATTTTCTCTCTCTCTCTCTCTTGGCTGGCAGCGTGACTCATACACCACACACACACACACACACACACACACACACACACACACACACACACACACACACACACACACACACACACACACACACACACACACACACACACACACACACACACACACACACACACACACACACACACACACACACACACACACACACACACACACACACACACACACACACACACACACACACACACACACACACACACACACACACACACACACACACACACACACACACACACACACACACACACACACTTCATTGTTCACTCTCTTCCCAACAAAATACACACAGTTTCCTCTCACCACAAAGCTCTCATGTTGAGGTAAATATACGAAGAGTGAAAACATACTAGCAGACTCGTATTTTTTTCTCGCTTGTATATTTCTTTCGGTAATATTGTATACATTGAAGTACTTTATCTTCTCACATAGAGTACTAACGAACCCGCAGGATGTTTAATTAATAACGAGTAGCTACTGTTGTGTTGACTTACATCTCTATAAAAATAACTGTAATTCTCAACCACGCAATTGCTCTTGTTGATGAAGGAGGAGGAGGACAGACAGATAGACAGACAGACAGATAGACAGACAGACAGACAAACAGAAAACAGCCACTCACCCACTCTTACATACACAGACAGACGGAAAGAGCCACACGACACCAAAAAAAAAAAAAAAAGACAGACAGATACACAGTCAAACAAACCTACACTCAAAACACACACACAAAAAAAAAATAGTTTCCCCTCCAGCAAGTGACCACATCATAGACTGTCCATAAAACACTCATATCTCCCCTCCCCTTCCTCTCCTTTCCCTTCCCTTCCCCTCCCTTCCCCTCCCTTCCCCTCTCTTCCCCTCTCTTTCCCTCTCCTTCCCCTCCCCTTCTCTTCCCCAGCCCCTCCCCTCCCCTTCCTCTTCCTCTCCCTTCCCCTCCTTTCCCCTCCCCTTCCCCTCCCTTCCCCTCCCTCTGCAAGGTGAATGCGCGTCGCTGTTTGTTTGTTTGTTTGTTTTGCATCGCATTCAAAGGCTTCGTATGACAGTGTTTTGTTTTGCGTTTAGTTTTGTTGTTTTTCCAAGCGAGTTTGTTTTGTTTTTGTTTTCGTGATGTTGCTGGTGGTGTATGTGTGTTGGAGGGAGGGGAGGAGGGGGAGTAGGGGATGTAGGAGGGGTTAGAAAGGTCGCGACAAAAGGTGTTGCAGCCAGGTGTGTGTGTTGTGTGTTGTGTTGTGTTTGTGGTTCATATTTGATGATGCTGTCCTCGAAAACATGGATTCATATTTAAAGTAATGAATTTTTCAAGACCCGCAGCGATGTCAGCCAGAAACACACAGATTTAGTCAGCTTGGCAAACACACACACACACACACACACACACACACACACACACACACACACACACACACACACACACACACACACACACACACACACACACACACACAAACACACACACACACACACACACACACACACACACACACACACACACACACACACACACACACACACACACACACACACACACACACACACACACACACGACAGACAAACAGACAGACAGACAGATAGACAGACGACCTTACTAAACTACCTAACTGTCTTCAATAAAAACAAATACGTAGAAAAGTAAAAAAAAAGATAAAAATATCAACATAACACCAGATTTGTATAGATAATTATATTGAATGAAGATAAGCAAAGAGACAATGGCAGATAGAATATATATTAGGAGGCTCAGGCAGTGGTCTCGATGCGTGACCCCGTTAGAGAGGGTGAGGGAGAGGAGGCGTGAATGATATACGCCGTGGGTCCAGGAGATGCTACCAACCTGGGCATGCTGGTAATATTGTAGTGTCAGTGGAGGGGACGAAAAGGGAAGGTAAATTAAGAGAAGGGAAAGTCTGATCTAGGTCGCTGCACAGATTATATCGCTACATTGTATATTATGTTAGTATGTGTTGGTGCTGTATATAGCTTGCTGTGCTGATGTATTGCTGATTGTGATGCTGAGATGCTGCTGTTTTATTTGTAGTTGAAATGCGAATGGTGTATATTACTGCTGATTTTGTTTACTGCTGTATTGTTGCTGTTTCTGCTTAGATGGTGGTGCACTGCTGTTAGTTTATATTACAGAGCAGAGTGACAGGACGTGAATGTGGTAAGAGTGAGGGAAGCGTAAGTGTATGAATGATAAAACTGGACCATCCCTTAGTATGCTTTACATTGATTGGGTCTAAACTTGCTCTTTTTACCACTTTCTGAACACAAACTGAAGCAATGTATATAAGTTTTATTTCCATTCTTATTTCATTCACCTGAAATACCACTAATTCCCATCACAGTCACAAACTCGTATAACAGTGAATAAGGGAAAAAACAAGTGACTGTCTGAAGATTATTAAGTCAAGGTCACCCAACAACCTGGCCATTCGAAGCGTTGCATATCTCTTTTGTTTTAGACAGTCGTTACCTTATGATTACTAATGTTTTTCAATTCTTTTCGGAACACTCAAGTAGTTGTTCGTGTAGAGAGTACAAGTAGCAGGTTTTCCCCTTCACTTTTGGGGCAGACACGAGGGGAACCAAGGGAAGGGAAGGGAAGGGAAGGGGAGGGGAGGGGAGGGAAGGGAAGGGAAGGGAAGGGAAGGCAAGGGAAGGGAAGAGAGGGGAACCAAAGAGAGTGGGATGAGAAATGTGGCTTGAATTAGGG
>JAXIVD010004826.1:0-25000 GCA_036785275.1 Cancer borealis | reverse complement strand
CCTCTTCCTCTTCCTCTTCCTCTTCCTCCTCCTTTCATCACAATCACGCACTCTTCATTTTCCTTATTACACTCTTTCTTACCCAATCTTTTAACCTTTGTCATCACTTCCTCCTCTTGTCCACCAATTGGAGCAAAGAACCTTATTAGAGAGAGAGAGAGAGAGAGAGAGAGAGAGAGAGAGAGAGAGAGAGAGAGAGAGAGAGAGAGAGAGAGAGAGAGAGAGAGAGAGAGAGAGAGAGAGAGAGAGAGAGAGAGAGAGAGAGAGAGAGAGAGAGAGAGAGAGAGAGAGAGAGAGAGAGAGAGAGAGAGAGAGAGAGAGAGAGAGAGAGAGAGAAAAAGAGATTTTTGTTTTTATCAATTTATTACGCTCAAAGAGCGGCAGACCATTGTAATACAGACAATATTTGTTTACACGTGACTTCCCATTAGGGAAGTGACGAGGTTGATTGCCACAAGGGTTATCTGTGTCTCGCAGAACACACACTCACAGAACAGAATAGCGGTCAGCACCCACCGAAGTGTGGGTGTCGCACCAGAATGACATCCAAATTATTGTCTTTTAGAAGATAGTCACAAACACTGAGCAAGGGCCGAGCCTGAGGCAGCATATCACTGACCGAGGGGCACTCGAGGCAGTAGTGGTGCAGACTATTAGCGTTGAGTGTGTCGCACAGCTTGCAGTTGGAGAAGTGAGAAATGTCCCCAGCATCAGACACTTGCCACACTGGTCGGTAACCAAGCCGAAGCCGAGCAGACACAATGTTGTGTCTCCGAACCATCAGACCGTGTCGGCGATACTTTGGTGGGGATAGACGGAAGTGGTCATAGTGCTGGATAGATACACTCTGAGGCCGCTCAGCTTCCGTGCGGTGGTGTGTGGAGAGATGAGCTGCTGCGTGTATCATCTTTTTGTAGCAACGGAGGGAGGGTGTGGCGCCGTCGGGCAGAGGGAGTCTGCAGGCGTCTTTTGCGAGGAGATCCACTGTGTCGTTAGCTGTAATGCCAACATGAGACGGAATCCATACGAACTGTACCTTGAGAGAACTGTCCAGAGCTGAGACTAATTGATGCAAAATTTTATTAACTTGGCAGCGGTGTGTGGGTTGTGGAGACGAGATGGCTTGAAGGGCAGACTGAGAGTCACACAAGATCACGCCATGCAATTGTCGTTCGCAGAGAAATGCAACGGCCAGCAGGAGTCCCCGTAACTCGCAGTAGGTGGAACTGGACGAGTTAGGCAGTCTGCTGCCAGCCCAGCCTCCCTCCGGTGGCTCTACGTCAGTTGAGTACATAGCGCACCCCGCACTGCCGTCTAGCTGCACGGAACCGTCCACGTAGAGATGGCACGCGGCAGGTACGGAGGAGGACACTGCATTGGTGTGCTCCAGTGCTAGTTGTTTCTGCAGTAGTGGTGGGTCTGCCTTGGAGGTGGGAGTAAAGGTGACTTGTGGCTGAGGAATCCTCCATGGAGGTGGACCATGATCAACCTCAGCCACGGGAACACGGAGATCAAGGCGCTGCAGGGTGGAGCACACTGTGTTGACGAGGGTGCGGACACCGGGACGAAGTGGAGGGCGGGGTGCAGCGGGGTCAAGAGATGCTCTCAGGACGTGAGAATAGTGCGGAGCAAGATGGGGAGAGTTGAGGCACTTAACACTGAAGGAGGAGATATTGGCGTGTATTCTCTCTTTAACTAGAGGAAGATTAAGTTCGGTTAGCATATTTACTATCCTGGTGGAGGTGGGACATCCAAGAATGTACCGCATCACTTTGTTTTGGAATTTTTCTAAAGGTTCTAGGGTGGTCTTGGAGAGCTGGCTGAGGGTTGGGGAGAGATAGTCTATGACTGACCGTATAAAGGCAATGTAGATGTTTTTTGCCAAGGGGATGGAGATTCCGGCAGCATTATTAGTCAGCCACTTGAAGGGGACAAAGCGCTGTTCTAATCGGTGCAGGAGGTCCTGTATAATGGGATGGATGCGCTGCCGAGCAGGTATGGCAGGAGTGACGCGCGCCGGCGCTCCCAGGTACAAGTACTGTGTGCAGGATGGGATGATACTGTGTCCTGCAGTGAACACAGGAAGTGCTCTGGGGCTCCGTGGAGAGAATACTCGACTCTTGTCAGGGGAGAGGATGAGGCCACAAGCAGAAGACGATTCATGGAAAGCCTGGAGGAAGCGCTGAAGATCGGCAGCAGAGGTGGAATGCACACAGATGTCGTCAGCGTAACAGAGGACAGTTGTACCGGGAATATTAGGAAGAAGAGTCAGCAAGCGGTGCATCAGAATATTGAAAAGGAAAGGACTTAACACCCCGCCCTGTGGAGTACCAAGCTCAAGTTCCTTGTACGTACTACTTGCCCCTTTGAAAAGCACACGTGAGGTCCTGTTACGTAGATAACCACGTATCCATCGCAGGAGATTTCCTTGCACACCAAACTCAACCAGCTGGTCAAGAATAACCTCCCCGTTAGCAACGTCGAAAGCACTTTTGAGATCAAGAAATGCTACTACACTGGTGTGGGAGAGGCGGGCGTACAGTTCCATCAGGCAATGATGTGTGCTCCTCTGTGGTAGGAAGCCATACAGACAGGGAGATAACTTGTCTTGTAGACGGAACATGAGGCGGGTGAGGAGTACACGCTCTAGCACTTTGCAGAAACAGGAGGTGAGTGATATGGGCCTAAACTTGTCTGTGCCAGGTTTTGGGATGGGCACAATGGTACTGGAGGTCCAGGCACGCGGTACGTATCCCCTGCAGAAGCAAAGATTGTAAAGCTGTAGCAAGGGATTTCCACGGACTTTGAGGAGGAGGCGGAGGACTTGGTATGTAACGCCATCATCCCCGGGAGCTGTTGCCTTACACCTGATGAGAGCACGGCGCAGTTCTTCCTCTGTGATGAGCATGTCATCGTCTTCATCTGCTTGGAGTAACGCAGCCATTAGACGCAGAGTACGGACGTCCCTGTGGGTGGAGAGTGCATCTTGAATGTGGGCGGGAAGATTGCGTGACTGCGCCTGCTCAGACCAGGTATTTATTAAGTCCTGTGCATACTGGGCTGGGCTGTGGTGAAGAGCACTCTGTGGCTTCCTCTTGATGACTCTGTTTATCATGTGCCACATGGAGCCGACGCTTGTCTGATGGTTGATGCCGTCGGTGAATTTCCTCCAAGACTCCGTGTGGGCACACTGCTGAAGGGCAACAAGGTCATCTCTGGACGCCTGGTACTGTAGGAGACGAGCGGGTGTTGGTTGCCCCTGAAATGCAAGGCCGTCATCCACAGTCTTCCTTTCTGCCTGGAGAATACGTTGGTCCAGCGTCCAGGCATAAGCCTCACGATTTCTTTTAACGTGTGGTCGCGTCACGTACCGGGTGTAGAAGTCATGTGTTGAGTCAACCAGGGAGGAGTACAGATTTTCAGGTGACTGGAAATCAAATGTTGGTAGAAGACTGGAAATGTAGGAGATGTAGTTGGGGCAGTACTTCGGAGGAATGGTGATGCGGAAGCGAGTATGAGGAAGAGAAGGTCCTCCTGGCAGGGAATAATGGAGCCCAAGAGCGATGTGGTCTGAGAAGAGAGTGCAGATTGAAAAACACTTGACTTGCGATGCTACCAGGCCGGAGGTGATGATGTGGTCGAGCGTGCCACCTCGGGTGTGTGTGGCGCCTCCAGTGGGCCAATGAGTGAGACGGTGGCAGCGGATATACTCAAGCAGGGGCAGTCCACTACGATTTGGGGTGGAGGAAACATCACCTAAGGCGGGGTGCCGGGCATTGAAGTCACCCATGTAAATCATGCCATGAGGCGCAGCTGCAGGGAGAGCGGGGAGATTGATCCTTCCTGGAGCAGAGTAGACATTGCAGAGTCGCAGCTTCCCATCACCCACAGTGATCTCAAAAAGCTGGAACGTCATAACATCATCGGTAGAGCAGCGCAGGAGCCGGTGGGGGATGGAGGAGTGAACGTAGCTCACAAGACCATTCCTGACGTGATGAACATACGAGACGAAGCCTGGAAGAAGAGGAGCATCTTCAGGAACATGACAGCCTACAAAAGCTTCTTGAATGAATATGATGTGTGGGTGGTGGCGACCTATGTATGTTTTGAGAGAAGTGAGCTTTGGGTAAGTCTTGATTCCACAGGCATTCCAAGAGATGATGTGAAGCTGCATTCTGTTATCGAAGTCTGGCTTTGGGTGGATGGGAGGCCGGTGGGGACGATGGTTTCAAGGCAGCGCTGCTGTGAGGCGTGCGTCGTGATGGCTCCTTAGGGAGCTGTGCACTGAGCATTTCAAAGCTGACGGCGATGTTGTCCAGCCTCTCGGAGAAAGTGGTGACGGTCGCGACGAGAGCGTGCTGGGATTCGACGAGTGTGGCGAGTGTGCGGCCAGCGGCGACCTGCTCAGCTTGGACACTAGCCATACCCGCTTCAATGGCTGCAAAACGCGCATCAATCGCTTCAAAACGAGCTTCAATGGCCGTGCATCGTGCCGTCAGCTTGGCGACAGCCTCACGAAGGGCAGTAACTTGTGGCGAGTCGGAGTCAATCATGGTAATGACTGAAGGCTGTGAGGTGGTGCCATGGCGCGGTCGTGGTGGCGGTGGTGGTGCTTGACGGGCGAGGTGAGGGGTGTGAGACAGCGCGTCGTCAGTTGAGGCGGCAGCGGAGGAGCGTCTCGTACAGCCATGCCACACGTTAGCTCCTGGTTCGTGACAGCGGGGGCATTTCCACATCGATGTGTCTGTATTGGATGGTGAAGGCTGCTCTGATGTAGGAGCACCATCAGCGGTAGTGGGCTGGGAGGGGGTGCGGTGTGGGCAGGTGCGGGAGGCGTGAGTACCTGCACACCAGCCACACTTGTCAGATGGGGCGGAACAATACCGGGATATGTGACCGATTCCCCAGCATTTGTAGCACCAAGGTTGCTCATCCTTCATCCTTCTAAGCTCGCAGGGTGGAAGGCAAGGAAGGAAGCTGAAGGTGAATTCTGATTGTGGTGGGTGGGGGAGGCTCCAGGTGATAACAAGCCGATTGATGGGCGTGCCGTATTGGTGAAAGCGACGCGCCGTATATACGCCTGGCAGCTCCTTAGCCAGAGACGGATCCACACTGACAGGGAAGCGGGTGACAAGGTAAGTCGGGAATTTACGTGGCCTCTCGATTGAGTCTTGCAAATCAAGCTTCAAGGATGAAAAATCTCCTATCGTGGCACTTTTGATGATGTCGTCACGTCTCCGTGAAATATAAACAAAGCGTGAGGTAACAGCTGACATTTTTACCTCTGCCAACTCTCTGTCAAGGCGGAACGCCTTGGTGACTTCAGAGAGCCAGCGAAGCTTTGAATCCACAGCCGGGTTGTAACGGAAAATGAGTTTCACATAGTCCGTCCTTGGAGCAAATGCAGGGGGGACAAACGCAGCATGGGATGAATTGTGAGGATCATGGTTTGGAGGGGAAGAGGCAGGAGCCGTGGGATGAGGAGTCTCGGTGCGCCTAGATGTCTTGTGAGCGGGAGATGACGGTTCGCTCGTGTCCGAAGTCTGGTCCATGGTCCGCTTGGTGGAGGAGGTGGAGGGCTGGGTGGGAGGGAGGGGAACTTCAACTTGGGGCTGCCAGGGGGTGGGGCCAGAGCGCTGCGTTTGGAGTGCCATTGGAGGCCAGTGTTTATCTGTGATGTCCTCATCGTCACCGAGAGCGAGATCGGCTTCAATGTTGCCGATGGAGTCAGGGCCAGAGTATTCCATATTGCTTGAGCAATATGGTACAGGTCAGAATGTCAGTGATGAGCACCAGTGGGGGTACAGTGACGTGGGCATGACGTCACATTTCTCGAACTGCGCATGCGCAGCCGGGAAAAAACTCTGACAGGAGAGGTGTAGCCAGGGATATAAATTTTTTATGACTAAATATAGGCTAAGTCCCAAAGCTCTCAAAACCCTTTGTGCCACAAACTGACGACTGGTGCTTACTACCGTTTTACGCCAAGGCTGGAACACGGCAGCTCGCTGAAACCCCCAAAACTTCCTCAAATACTGAAGAGCTCTCAGAAAGGCTTGTTTACGTCCAGAGGCAGCAATGGCGGATCAAGAAAAAGAGAGAGAGAGAGAGAGAGAGAGAGAGAGAGAGAGAGAGAGAGAGAGGAAAAAGAAACTGTCAACAGCGGTCGTGACGCCACACACAATTCTATGTTTGCTTTTCCTTGCTCTCTCGGGGGAAGGAAACGGAAAGGGAAGGACAGGATGAGAGAGAGAGAGAGATAAAAAAGATAGAATGGAGGAGTTGGGAGGAGGGAGGAGAAGAGGGGAAAACGTAAAGAAATAATAGCAAAAGGACTATAAGAGAGAGAGGTAGGAAAAAAAAGAGTAAGAGCCGCAGTGCGCATAACTGTCTCCTGTTTTAACCTCGTCCTTACCTCTCCCTCCCAGTGTCTTGTGTCTATACGTAAAGACAATGGAGTAACGCAAGTCAACTGGATGAAGGTGGCGAGGAAAAGGAAAAGGCAAACAAAACAAGGAAAACACTGTAGATGTAAAAGAACAAAGAGATAATTAGATGTTTTTTGTTGTTTTTTGTCTTTTTCATTTTTTCTTTATTTTTCATCTTCGTCGTCTTTTTGTTGTTGTTGTTGTTGTTCTTATTCTTCATTGTATTTATCTTCATCCGCCTTTCCTTCTTCATCGTTTTCTTTCACTTCTTCATCTTCTTCCTCATCATCTTTCTCATCATCTTCATCATCATCATCTTTATCATCACCATCTTCATCATCTTTATCGTCCACTTCTTCATCTTATTTTTAATCATGTTCCTCCTCCTCCTCCTCCTCCATCTCCTCCTCCTCCTTCTCCTTCTCCTCCTCCTCCTCCTACACTTTCATTCTTTTTAATTGCTTCTGGCAGGTGAACTTTGGCTTCTGCGAAACACTTACACTAAACAAGGCAGGATCGGCTCCACAGCAATCTTGACCCTGTGCCTCCCCGAACCACTCTCCACTAGATGGCCTGAGGCGAGGGTTCAAAGTGATGGTGATGGTGGGAGTGGTGGTGGTGGTGGTGGTGGTGGAAGGCTGATGGAAGGCTGATGGAAAGAGAAGAGAAGAAAAGAAAATATCGGAGAGGCCTCTTGTAAGATAGAATAATAAGTATAATGTGTATAAACTGACCTCACCTGACCTGAGCTAGCGTATTGGTGTCACTCTCAACTTTGCCAAATTACCTCGTGTCTAATTCACCTGGAGGAGGAGGAGGAGGATGAAGAAGAGGAGGAGGAGGAGGAGGAGGAGGAGGATAAATAATCAACCTACTTTCGTCAGACACACAAGCCTCGCCACACACCAACGCACACCAACACACACACCATTGAGGCTCCGTGACAACACACACCTCACGCTGCTTCCACTCTCTCCTCTCCCGCCTCTGTCGTTGAGCCAAGGTCAGAGAAAGGCTCACCAAGACCGGCTTTAATTGCGCTGCTTTTAGGAAAGTTTTGATTCAGCTTCATTGTGGAGAAAAGGAGTTATTGTTATTATTATTATTATTATTATTATTATTATTGTTATTATTGTTATTATTATTATTATTGTTATTGTTATTGTTATTATTATTATTATTATTATTATTATTATTATTATTATTATTATTATTATTATTATTATTATTATTATTTACCATGTGATAAGTTTTGCTAAAATATATCCTCTTTGCCCCCCAAAAAAAAACTTCGCGTTAATTAAAATCCATCCTAGCTTTTATTTATTTTTTTTTTATTGTAATTTTTTTTTTTACCATGATAGCCTCATTAAAAAAAAGAAAAACTTAATTATTTATAAAAGTTCTACAAATACCTTAATGACTCTGTGTTTTCAGCAATGAGATTCCTGACGCTGCAACCTTTTTTTTAGTCTCCTGAAAAGTAATTTGGTATTAGCCTCTCAGCAGGGGATGGATGGCTGGATGGCTGCATGACGATGAGAAGCTCGCCATAAAAAGACTAAGACATTTACCAAAAAGATGAGGAATTTACTTCATAAGGAGCTCTGACGCACCACTTAAAGGGAGCTTACTTTGGAAGGGCTGCCAGGGCCTCATTTTTTGGAAACATTTAGCAAAGAGTAAATAAGAAACGTAGAAAGCCAATGCATACTGGTAAATAATAATAATAATAATAATAATAATAATAATAATAATAATTTAGTTTCATCCCAAGGCATAGGCAAGGCGGAGAGATAAAGTGAGTAAATATATACAATAACAATACAATACTACCGACAAAAACATTACTGATATAAAGGGAATAGCGAGAATGAAAATGAAAATACAGGATGAAGAACTTTAAAAATAGATTGACAGAAAATGTTTGAAAATTAGTAACTTTTATTGAGTGGAGGTCAGAGTGAGGTGAGGGGGGGGGGAGGGTTAAGTGATCAATAAGTCTAGACGAGTTGCAGCCATTAGTATAGCAAGGAAAGGAGATTACAGTGTCGTTTGAAAGACTCGAAACCTCGGTAAAAGATAAAAATTTGATAAGCGGCTTGAACTTTGACTTCCTTGTGCTAGATGTTACCTTAGAGTGGAGTTGAGGATTGTAAGAGGAAGGGAAAGAAGGTGAAGAAACTAACGAAGCTTTTCCTTATGTATATTCAGTGTAAAGGATAAAGGAATGAGTTGTTGAGGTGGTACAAATATAACTTAACTGTAGAAAGAATTGATAAGTAAGAAATTAAGTGTTAATTTGATACATAATTGTGTGTTGTTTGTTTATTAGAATAGGAAAGTTTCAAGGTGATACTTAAGGTTTTAAAGACCATAGTTTATCCTTATAATTTATACCTTTCAGTTATTCACGAGTGTTGAAAGTCATTGAACAAATTAGAGGAAAATAGAACTTAATATTTTCTTTCTTATTTTGTTTATTAAGTTCAGTCATTATTTCATACACTATTTTAACTTTCAGACTTACATTATATACTTTCGGAATTTTGAGAAAAGTAAAAGTAAAACTGAATTCAAGGACCAATTTACCCAATCACTTCAAGTTTTTTTTTCACGTTCCTGAGAAATGTGTTAAAAATAAATGAATGCCTTTGATGTGACCATGGGCCTCTACGTAGCTTTAATAATGTGCCTTTAAGGTGCTGAAAAGGTGTAGTCAGCTCCATGGAATCAATATTTTTCCTCCTGCCCTCTTTTCCCAGTACAGACCTGCCCAGCTTTATCCTCCCTTCCTTTCTGATGCATTCCAAAAAATTATCATTGCAACATTACGGTGAATTATCGTTTTTATTTCATCTAAACTTTATATATTAGTCGTACATGTTTATTTCGAGGTAGGATATCAAATACTTACTCATTTTTTTTTTTTTTTTTATGTAGATCCATAGATAATGTCCGTTTTCTTTCACTTGGTAGGACTCTGAAGATTTATACTCTCGCTCGCCAGGCCAGGTCGTTGAACTTGTACATGAAATTACTATAAAATCTTTGTTTCAACATTGCAATATTTTTCTGACAAATGATTCTCTTACTGAAATATGATTGAAAATGTTGCAATAAAGGCCTAACACCACGTAGTTTGAAAATAGTGAACATTGTACAATTGTTAAAAAAATAAAAGTGTGGAAAGTGGAGTGGAATTGCACCTCAAAATAATATACCGAAAAGTTTACAGAAAATAACCTAAAAACGTTTATGTAATTGTCTTTTCTCTTATTGCGACATTATAAATAAATGTGTCCTGTATTCCAATAGTGTTATATTAATTTATATTTTATATTTATATATATATATTTTTTGTCCTGTTTACTCTATTCCTTCCCTAACCCCCCTCTTGGTGTCACTTAATTACCAAAACTTAATAGAAGGAATACAAAGATGATTGAAATAATACATTGAGTGATTTGGTGCCGGAGTAACGACCTGGCGAGGTGATGGAGGTGTGTTATTGTTAGGTTGTAGTAAAAGCTAATCACATGTTACCAAGATTGTAACGTAACCAACAGTATTAAACGAGTAACTAACATAACAAATACACCCATTCTTTAAGCTTCCATTGGTGAAAAAAATGACAGAAGAAAGTTACTGGATTCCTATTTCAGTTTGGTCGTAAGAAGACATTCAAAAATATCCGTCCGGCTCTTGAAGACTTTCCGTTCGCGACTCTCAGACATCCATAAGCCTCGCCTCGCCTCGCCTCGCCTCGCCTCGCCTCGCTATGTCTGCTTGTTCAGCCATCGTCCAGTGCTCTCGCCTCACGCCTATGGTCACGCTGCAACACACACGAACCGCTGGGACCAAAGGGGGAGACACTTCGCTGCTGTACAGGTCCGTGAACTGTTTAGTTAGAATGGACCCAACAGTGGAGACGTACATGAGTGGGAAGGAAAAAAAGGAACAAGACCACCACTGAGACGCAGGACATTGTGGTGGAAACAGGTAGTCGAGTAACACCTGGGAATGATTTTTTTTTGTCTTTGTTTATTTTTTTAAGATTTGTGATTGTTTTTGTTAAAGTTGATTTGTTTCTTATATAAGGATGTTTTAAAAAGGAACGATGTATAACTACCACCACCATTACTATCATCTTATCCTCCTCATCCTCCCCGCTATCATTAAATAATATCATAATGAGAGAGAGAAAAAATTACTTGCCACCACTGCTAGTTGTCTTGCTTGACCTTTGATGAATTAATTAAGTGTCCTTGACCACCACCACTCGCACCAGATATGTTAAAAAGGACACAATAGTAGAAAAAAAATACATTAACTAAACCAAAACTGTATTTCACCAATGGTTTAATGTCTTCATAATAGCATTCAGCTCATTCAATACATAAATCCATTCTAAATATTCCAAAGAGTTATTTAAGATTAGGTTATGATGGATTTTAGGTTAAATTTTGTTAGTAAAGAACCACATGAGGTTGATGGCATAATATTTTACCTTCCTTAAAAAAAAAAAAAACTTCTCAAGAAAGACGGAGGATGCAAAAAGATGAAGTCTGCAGCAGCTGGGAATGAGATGGAAGTAATGCGGCAGAGTTATGAGGCGAGACTTTCCGCGGTAGTCAGCGAGAAAGGAAAGGTAGTCTGGGAAAGTGGAAGACAAAAAAATAAAACACGAGAACATAAGAGAGAGAGAATTACGGCATTAGGAGAAGGTGAGGAAGCTAAACCGTGATCACGATATCGTTAAGAAGGAAGAATGGAGGAATGAAGGAAGAAAGAAATGTGTGTGCATATAGATAGACACTCACGGTCCATAGAATAAAAGAGAAAGTGAAGCAGTGCATGATAGAATAGCAAAGGTAGGTTTTATATGTAAATGTAGAATATAAAATGACTGGAAAATGGTGACAGGAAAATAAAGGTTATGAAATTAATCCTGAAAAAGACACTCGGTATAACTGCAAACATAAAAATAGAACCGAAAACTCTTCCAAAATAGAACTTGATATAACGAAAAACTGACTTGTATCTAAAAAAAAATATATATTCAGAAAAATAAGAGACGAAGCACTTCAATATAATCATAAATAGTAAAAAAAAAAAAAAAAAAAAAAAAATTGTGCAATACATGAAACTAGACAATAAATTGAGAGAGAGAAAAAATATAATAGGAACGAGAGGAGTATAAAAGGAAGAGGAAACTAAGCAGGATGATAACGTTCAGATGACTATCGCTGGACAGGAAAAAGTGTGGAGGAAAAAGGAAGAAACATGATGTGGTAAAATGACCTGAAAATGGATGCGAGGTGGTGGATGAGATCGACCAAGTGCCAAGAAGCATTTAATGAAATTCTGCCCCAGGAGGCACTAATGTCACAGGCGATAAAAGGAGAACCAGGAAGGAAGGCTGAAGGAAACATTGGAGAAGACTCGCCAGGAAAATGCTTGACGTTTATTAAGGATAGAGGAAAGACTATTATTGTGACAAGAGAGGGAGGTAGAATTAGGATTTTTTTTGCAGGATATCAAGGACTAACTAGATATGTTACGGAAATTTATAAAGAAAAGAAAACTGTGGTAAAAAATAAGGTTTGAAAAGTTACAAAGATGCAGAACAATAGTTAAAGGAGATTCTGGTGAAGCTTTGACCAGGAAAGAAATGTGGGAGGATGTGAAGGGAAAGGAAATATTGACGGAAGTAGAAAGAATACTCAGAGGGAATGTTTTGAATGGATGCAAGAGATGAATGCGTCCATCCATCTAGAAAGTTGTTACGGAAAGATACTAGAGATGTCGAGGCTGTGAGAGAATACGGTATAAAAGAAAAAAATATATTGACATTCATATGGAAATGCAAGTGAGGTTATGACTGAAATTGTAGTGACGGAAAAATATGCGGGAAATAAATAGTGATGGAAATACTCGCATTGAATAGAAATCCACGAAACATGATTATTATTGTGAAGTTTCCGAATATTTACTGAAATAATGGAAAGTTTGCTGGACAAACTTTGGAAATTAATTACCTTGAATTTCACCTGAATTGATGTTATGATTATTCCATTTTTTGAGTTCATAGATGCTCTTATATACATATATATATATATATATATATATATATATATATATATATATATATATATATATATATATATATATATATATATATATATATATATATATATATATATATATATATATATATGTGTATATATGAGGTGTGTGAGTGAAGGAGTTAATTGAGTGAGTATCCTCCCCTTGGTATCCTCCCCTTGGTAATGCACTCAATGACCCTCCGTCCTGCTGATGGCCCGAGGGACGCGCCCTTCGGGTATGACACGCAGCACCGGAGACGGAAACGTTTTGGAGGAAGGTTGGCTCAGATGGGAGGGAAGAGTGATTATAACATTATCATTATTTATTTATCAGAATGCAAAGCATAAACTTAATTTCATCCAAAGTTACTGAATAGGTGGTTTTACGGCAACGATTTGTTAGTGGTCATCAAGTGTTTGGTTGAAGTTATCGAACCTTCCCGGGAATGAGTGTGTTGAACCTGAGTCAAGGTGACGAAGGTTGATCAGTTATCCAGGTCGTGAATATCAGTGATGAGTTGAGTTGCTGCCTTGCTGCCTTGTCACAGTCTGCTTCAATAATAAGGGCCAATGGAGGAGCCGTATCTGGTTTCCTTATCCTGAACGGTTACTCTGGAAAATATAGAACATAAAAACCCTTTTCCCGATGGTTTTTGACGGTTTTTACACAAGCATTTCCTGAAATAAGAAAACTTACTCAACAAATCTTATTGCAAAAAGATGTACAAGTTTTAGTCCAATATTTGTTCACGTATCTGTAACGGAAATGGATCTTCGATTTTACGCGCCGAACATTTCCACCAGAATTTTGACATCTCTTGAAAATTGTTCTCGAATCTGAAGTCAGTTTTTTTATTACTACTATAATAAATAAAAACCCCCACTAATTTAACTCTATATTGTCAAATGTTTATAATGGGATACATAAGATTTAACTTTACTGAACGATGCTTGTTTTCATACCACCAAAATGCATGGAGATCATCCCTTTAAATCCACACAATATAACGGGTTAGAGTTATTTCGTTTTCCTATATATAACTCTTACTAAAGTGTAATCCACTTACACATGGGAAAACAAAATGAAACAACACAGCACAACACAACACAACACAACACAACACAACACAACACAACACAACACAACACAACACAACACAACACAACACAAAAAACACAACACAACACAACACAACACAACACAACGCAACACAACACAACTCTTCCCATCCTCACACTCACCTCATCATCATAACTCATACCACCCACGTCCCTGCTCCTGCCCACGCCCACGCCCCTGTCCCCAACATCACCTCATCTTCATAACGTGCATCCACCTAACTATGTACATAAAACAACCAATTTGTGACCTTTAAACACCACAGAAATAGTTAGAAATCATGTTAATGTTGTAATTGTACCTCAAAATAATGTCAGGGAAAGGTAGCGAGCAAGGAAGGAAGAGCGGTCAGGTCAATCGCTGTGTTAATGAGGTCAGGTCAAACACGGGTCAATGGTCAGTGAAGGACGTGTTCAGTGCGTAGTGATTAACAATGCAGACGATTATGTAACCACCGCTACAGTTTCCTAAGAGTGTTCTGACGCGACTCAACTCAATCCAACCCGACTCGGCGTAACCTGACAGAGTGAAGGTGTTATCAGGCAGTCATATCTGGCATCGCATCTATATTTACTGGAAACCTTGACACACAAACACACACACACACACACACCTACACACACACACACACACACACACACACACACACACACACACACACACACACACACACACACACCGGCCGACATGGTGAGCAAGTTACTCGAAGACAAGCTTCAGTTACCATCGTTGAAGTTTGAACGAGCCCACCGAACCGGCCCAATAACCTCTCAGCGACCTCGGACAGTCGTAGCGAGGTTCGAGAGGTTCGGGGATCGTGAGGCAGTTATTCGTAATGCAAGAAAGCTTAAAGGTACTAGTATCTACATTAATGAAGATTTGTGTCCGGCTTCACAGGAATTGAAAAAGAGTCAGTTCCCTTTAATGAAGCAGGCAAGAGACCAAGGGAAGATTGCTTTCTTTAAGCATACGAAGCTGATAATTAAGGAGAGAACAAGTCAACGATCGCTTATTGATGGTGGAATCGTAACGATGAGCGGGGTAGTTGGTGACGTCACGGCTGGTGCTGCGGGCGGCGCGGCGCTGGCTGGGTCTAGTGGGCTGACAGTTGACTCTGGCGCCGGGGGTGGTGGGGGTACCACACCATCTACTCCTCCTGTTGTTGCCGGTGCTTCGTCTGCCGGTGCCTTGTCGGCCGGTGGTTCGTCTGCTGCTCCTGCTCTTGGTGGCGGGGCGATGTCCATTGTTCTGCGTAGTAGTGGTGCCTTGGCCATGCCTCCTGCTGACGATGTAACCATTACTACTGTTCCTGCTGGTGATGGAGATGCGACCTCGGCTCGTGGTGGTTGGACTTCAGATGAGGTGGGTGTTTTGGCCTCGTCTCCTGCTGGTGATGCTGGTGGATCAGCATTCAGTCCACGGGGTGGTGCTGCTGCCACTATACTAAAAAAGAAACTTCAAAAAAAGAAAAAGTAGTTGAGGTGGTGTTTTTAGTTTATCGTTGTGCCATATTTGTCAATAGTTAACATGGAAGTTAATAACTTGCTTAACAATGAACTACCTTTTCTTAACTTAAGTGATGACTCATTTCATTCATTTCTTTCAATTCCTACACTTTTCAACGCAGTTATTCATAGTGACTTTGAATTTGATCCTTTTAATATAGATGATTGTAAATATAACAAGGACTTAGATGTAAATGAATTCTACCTGCGCAATAGATCTACAGCTGTTCCCAAAACAGAATATATTTTTCTTGATAATATTTCATATCTAAAAAGGAACTCATTAACAATATCTAATATGAACATTAGATCCATGCCAAAAAATCTTCAGTGTTTTAGGGATTTTATTTTGGATATTTCTCACATTAATTTCAGTGTTCTTGGTTTCACTGAAACTAGACTTGAGCCTCACCTCTCCTCTCTGTATGAACTCACTGGTTATTCTTTATATGCAAATTCTAGAAATACGCACGGTGGTGGTGTCGCTCTTTACGTTTCAACGGATTATGAATCAACTGTGATGAACCAATTTACTCTCTCAGATCCTTCAATTGAATCAATAGGTGTTGAATCCATTATGACAGGAAAGAGTGTTTTATTTTTGTGCATTTATAGACCTCCTAGTGGTAACTTCAATAGTTTTATAACAGGTTTATCTGGTATTCTTTCTTCAATGTGTGATAAGAAATACGGAGGTGTTTATATATTTGGGGATTTTAATTTAGATTTAATGAAAACTAACGATAACAATGTTTTTGAATTTATCAACTTAATGTATTCTTTTTCACTATTCCCATTTATAACCAAACCAACACGAGTCACCCACACCTCAGCCACCCTCATTGATCATATTTGGTCTACACAAATTGAAGAAAACGTTGGAAACTATATTATTCAGACTGACATCACTGACCATTTTCCCACAGTCTCACAATTTTCACTTGAATACCCTAAACCAGAAACACAGTTCATATATAAAAGGAATATTACAGCTAACTCCTTGGAACATTTTAAAGACGACCTTGCCCTTTTGGATTGGAATCAGGTCTTAAGCTCTACTAATTCTAACGAGGCGTATACTCTATTTTATAATGAATTTCATAAACTTTTCCAAAAACATTTCCCTTTAAAGAAAACTCGACTGGATAAGAAAAGTGAAATAAATCCACATATTACCCCAGCACTGAAAACAAGTATAAAAGAGAGAAATAGATTGGAAAGACTTGCTAAAAAATGGCCATTAACTTATAGAGTAACCTACAAACAGTACAGAAACAAGCTTACTTCGATCCTGCGCTCAGCTAAAAATATTTACTATAAAAATCAATTAAAGGATAACCAAGGCAACCCCAAAAAACATTGGAACACTCTAAACACACTTCTGGGTAGAACAAGTTGTTTAAGTAACCAAACAATTAAATTTGATCCACCCTGTACAGACATCCCAACAAAATTTAATGAACATTTCTTAAAAGATATTCCGGGAAGGAATTATGCTAATAATGAATATTTGAAATACCTTAATAATTCACCAAGTTTTTCCATGTATCTAACTCCCACCAACATAACTGAAGTTGAAAGAAATTTGAGCTTGCTTAAATCATTTACACCAGGTTATGATGATATATCTCCTAAAATACTAAAAAATTCTTCTTCTTTGATATCATATCCTTTAACTCATATTATTAACCTTTCATTAAAAACTGGTGATTTCCCTGAACAATTAAAAATTGCAAAAGTTATTCCTCTATTCAAATCTGGTGACAGAAATTGTATTGATAACTATCGCCCTATTTCCATTCTTCCTGCATTTAGCAAAGTCTTTGAAAAAATTATTTCCTCTCGTCTTATTAACTATCTTGAAAAAAACAATCTATTAACGGAACACCAACACGGTTTTAGGGCACAACGATCCACTGAGTCTGCTGTATTACAATTTGTAAATAATGTGTATAGAAATTTGGAAGATAAACTACATGTTGCAGGCGTATTTATTGATTTATCCAAAGCTTTTGATACCCTAGACCATAAAATTTTACTACATAAATTAGAATATTTAGGCATAAGAGGTGTTTCATTAAAGTTGTTTGGGAGTTATCTCCATGCCAGAAAACAAACTGTGTATTGTAACCAAAATTACTCTCCACTACAATCCATAGTGAAAGGTGTACCACAAGGATCAGTCTTAGGCCCGTTATTTTTTCTTATGTATATCAATGATTTTATAAATGCTAGCACAAAATTTAAGTTTCTGATGTATGCTGATGATACAACTCTCCTGATTAGTGATAAAAACCTACATTCTCTTCATAGAAATTTAATGTCAGAACTACAAAAAGTAAAAATATGGGTCCAAGCAAATAAGTTAAAAATGAACATTTCTAAAACTAATTTAATTTTGTTTCAAAACAGGTCTATAAAAAACTCTATCCCTCCAGTCTTTTTAGATGAAGTAATTATAAAACAAGTCAGTCATGCAAAATTTCTTGGAGTTATTATTGACGAAAATCTAAACTGGAAAACTCATATAGATAAAATTTGCTTAAAAATATCTAAATTAAATGGTATCCTATACAAAATTCGCCATAACCTAACCACAGAGTCAATGATCAGCATATACTATACTTTATGTTATCCACACCTTATATACTGTGTTCCCTTATGGGCAAGTACGTGGCCTTCTTTCACTAAGAAACTATCTATAGCTCAAAACAAAATTTTTCGGTGTATATTTTTCTTGAAAAAGTTTGAATCAACAAATCAAATATTTATTGATAAAAATATTCTAAAATTTCCCTGTATACATAAATATTTTACATTGTTACTGATTTTTAAAAGTCAAGGAAAAAATTCAATATTTAATTTAATCGATAATAATATTAATACAAGAAACAACAACATCAACATTGTTTATCCAACATTTAGAACAATTTTGTATAGAAATAGTGTTATCAGTTTTGGTCCTAAAATCTTTAATAGTATGCCTCTTGATATAAAAATTCTACTTACAACAGCCAATATCTATAGGTTCAAGCTAGAAGTAAGAAAATTTTTACTATTTCAACAAAATGTGTGATTGTCAACAATAATGATGGTGAAATGGTAGATATTAATGTACAGTAGTTGTAGTTATGCATGTGCATTATACTAAGTTTTATATTCTTGTAGTAAAATCTTAGTTCAGTGTCCATGACCATTAACTCATTGTATAATAAATAATTGTCCGTCAGGGAGCTCAGCTCGACGGACCGTATGCTAGTTAACTGTATGTACTTGTATTGCAAATATTGTCATCTTTCCTAGCAATAAAAATTTACTTACTTACTTACTTACTTACACACACACACACACACACACACACACACACACACACACACACACACACACACACACACACACACACACACACACACACACACACACACACACACACACACACACACACACACACACACACACACACACATACACACACACACACACACACACACACACACACACACACACACACACACACACACACACACAGAGAGAGAGAGAGAGAGAGAGAGAGAGAGAGAGAGAGAGAGAGAGAGAGAGAGAGAGAGAGAGAGAGAGAGAGAGAGAGAGAGAGAGAGATGAGAGAGAGAATGAGAGAGAATGACAGTGAGTGAGTCTGTACAGAATGTTGGCGGCGTCACGGTGAGGCGCGGCGGCGGAAAACGGACGGACGGACGGACTAGGAGGAGGAACACATAGGAACACATAGGAAGAACTAACAGCAACAGGCCTACTGGCCCTTACGAGGCTGTTTGTGATAAACTAGACTACACTATCTAATCTGGGTTGAAGGATACAGGATAGTAAGGGTGAGGGATTCTCCCACCAGCCACGACTGGCAGGAGAGGAAGGCCAACCATGCAATATAAATAAAAATAAATAAATAAATGCGTGGAATTAGATTAGTCTAGCCTATTACTACTGTCACTAACACTACTACCTGGCAAGCGATGTCAGGCCCCTAGCGACGTCCTTCCGAATCGAGATTTTGTAATTACTGTACATTAGAAGGAACTTGCTCAAAGTTTACTATGTTGACGAATAATGTTTTAGTTGCGGATTGGCTTCTAAGTATTTGTCCAGTCTATTTTTGAATGTATTAATTGTTTTACTGTCGACGACATTGGCGGGCAGGGAGTTCCAAACGTTAACGATCCGATTGAAAAAGAAATGTTTGGCTTCGTTTGATGTGAATCTTTTACCAGTAATCTTAAAAGTATGACGTCTTCTTGTTATATTTGATCGATCAAAAGTAATGTAATCTTCTGCATTGATATTATCAAATCCTTTAATTATCTTGAACATTTCAATTAAATCTCCTCTCATCCTTCGCTTTTTGAGGCTGAATAAGTTTAATTCTTTAAGTCTTTCTTCATAAGGTTTATTTTTCAGCCTTGGAATCATTTTCGTTATTCTACGCTGGACTCTTTCCAGTTTGTCAATATCCTTTCTGTAATATGGGGACCAGAACTGTACGCAATATTCAAGATGAGGTCGTACTAGTGAATTATGCAGTTTTAATATGACTTTTTCTTATTTATTTTCGAAAGTACGCCCAATAAAGCCGACCAATCTGTTAGCGGTTTTAACTACCTCTGAGCAATGCTGACTGGGTTTTAAATCGCTTGATATTGTGATTCCTAGATCTTTTTCCTTGTTCACTGCAGAAAGTAGTTTTCCATTCATTTGGTACTGAACGTGATCATTATTTCTTCCGATATGTAGTACCTTACATTTATCAACGTTAAATTTCATTTGCCATTTATTGGCCCAAGACGTTAGTCGATCAAGGTCTGATTGTAAGACTTCTCTGTCACTTGTCGAAGTTACTTTACTGGCAATTTTCGTATCGTCAGCGAATTTTGATATTTTGCATGAGATCCCATCATCTATGTCATTAACATATATCAGAAACAAAATAGGGCCAAGTACTGAACCCTGTGGTACGCCACTTTTTACGTTTAACCATTGAGAGGAGACACCGTTTAAGACTACTCTCTGTTTACGTTCAGAGAGCCAGTCCTGAAGCCAATTGTAGATGCTACCAGAGATACCGTGAGTCTTTAGTTTGTTAAGCAATCGTTGATGGGGAACTTTATCAAAGGCCTTTTGAAAATCCAGATATATGATATCTACTGCTCTGCTTTCATCGTACGTGTCAAAAACATTGTAAAAGAAATCTAATAAGTTAGTTAGACATGAACGTTTATTACGGAAACCATGTTGTGAGGGTTTAATTATATCGTTGTCTTCAAGGAATTTCACCATATTGTCACGAATGATTGTCTCCATTAATTTACATACTACTGACGTCAGACTGATTGGCCTATAATTTCCGGGTTGTGACTTGTCTCCCTTTTTGAAGATTGGGGTTACATTAGCACGTTTCCAATCTGATGGAACTTTACCAATCCTTAAGGATTTATTGAATATGATTGCAAGCGGTTTACTGATCTGATGCTTGACCTCTTTCAAGATTTTCGGGGAAATTTTATCTGGTCCAGGGGTTTTATTAGTTTTCATCTTATCGATTTTTTGTTCAACGTCATTTTCTACGATGAGTAAATCATTTAAGAAGTTTTCGGTTCTTCTAGTCTCGAGTGGTTGAAACGATGAACAATCCTCTTCTGTAAATACGGATGCAAAAAAGTTGTTTAGGATTGTAGCCATTTCATTTTCGTCGTTTGTGTGATTTCCTTGTCCTTTAGTAAGTGGACCGATATTACAGGTAAGGGCTTTTTTACTCTTAACAAAACTATAAAATTCTTTAGGATTAGATTTACATGATTCCGCTATATATTCTTCAAGGTTATTCTTGCTGCGCTTTATTAGTCTCTTAGTTTCGCGACGAATGTCAAACTCAACTTTGTCATCTTGGTTTTTAGTTGATATATACTTATCGTACGCGTGTTTTTTGAGAGAGAGGCTGTTTTCTATCTCATCGTTCCACCATTTTGGTTTATTCTTCCTTGCTGAACGTCTGTAACGATACGGTACACATACTCTAATAGCTTCGTTCAGCTTTGTGGTAAAGGCCTCCCATGACCTATCAATATCTGATTCTGACTCTGACAACAGTTCACTCCAGTCAGTGTCTTCTAGAATTGTCCGCATTCTGGTGAAATTTGCCCTTTGGTAATTTGGTACCCTCTCCTTACTGTCATTTACTTTTATTTCCTTCATTTTCAAGTTGAACGTAATTATCCGATGGTCGCTTGAGCTGAAAACTGGGCCAACATTTACGGTGCTGACTATCTCTTCGCTTGTTGAAAGAATGAGGTCAAGGGTATTTAAGTCGCGCGTCGGTTCATGAACGTGTTGATGTAATTCGCTCTCTAATAAATTCGTGTACAGGTCGTGTCCTGCATGTGATCTTAACGGATTTCCCCATCTCGTTACTGGCAAGTTAAAATCGCCCATAATGATTGTTTCACATTGACTAATTGTTTCGGAGATTGATTCAAAAAGCAAACGGTCAATTTCAGCGGGTCTTCCTGGTGGTCTGTAAATCAATCCAAGTATTTTTCTGCTCGAGTTACTCTTTAATTCGATGAAAACTGTGTCCACTTCCTTGATGGGTTCTGTTTTAAGGGAGATCGGATGGAGCGAGCTGTGAATATATAGGATTACACCACCGCCAATTTTGTTTTCTCTTTCACAGCTAAAAATTGTATAACCGGATAACTGAAATTCTGCAATGTAATCTCTGTTCGACGTGTCTAACCATGATTCTGTGACTCCTATGATATGGTACTGATCCATTGCGGCGAGAGCTTCAAGATCAGTGAATTTATTTCTGATGCTGCGAGCATTTACATAACAAACTTTAATATTCGGATCAGTAGCGTCATTAGCATTAGGATCAGTGGTGACGTTAGTAATTGGATCAGCTGTGACATTATTATTTGGCTCAGTGGTGGCATTACACGGAGAAACTATGATGTCTTTGCTGCTCTCGTCCGCTCGGCGTTTTTTGACCTATAAAGAAAAACTTTATCACTGAAAAGTCTGCCCAAGCGAGCATGCCCAACACTGTTCAGGTGCAGTCCGTCGTACTGGAAAAGAAGTGGGTTATTGTAAAAGTCATCCCACAGGTTTAGGAAGTCAACACCTTCCTGTGAACAGAGGAGGAGGAGGAGGAGGAGGAGGAGGAGGAAGAGGAGGAGGAGGAGGAGGAGGAGGAGGAGGAGGAGGAGGAGGAGGATTAGTATTCATGAGGCCAATGAGTGTGTGAGGGAAACAGGTATGCGAGCGTCCCCTCATTACCCGGTGATTGGAGCAGCCAGCCAGGCGACCAGTGACCGGCAGCGCTGCCAGGATTACCCCATTAGAGTTAGAATTAGAGAGAGAGAGAGAGAGAGAGAGAGAGAGAGAGAGAGAGAGAGAGAGAGAGAGAGAGAGAGAGAGAGAGAGAGAGAGAGAGAGAGAGAGAGAGAGAGAGAGAGAGAGAGAGAGAGAGAGAGAGAGAGAGAGAGAGAGAGAGAGAGAGAGAGAGAGAGAGAGAGAGAGAGAGAGAGAGAGAGAGAGAGAGAGAGAGAGAGAGAGAGAGAGAGAGAGAGAGAGAGAGAGAGAGAGAGAGAGAGAGAGAGAGAGAAGAGAGAGAGAGAGAGAGAGAGAGAGAGAGAGAGAGAGAGAGAGAGAGAGAGAGAGAGAGAGAGAGAGAGAGAGAGAGAGAGAGAAAAAAAAATTTCATCCCTCCAGTGACCTTGAAAACCCTAATACAACAAGTACTATTCCAATCATTGCAAATTTTATGTTCATGTCGGTTGCGTAGATTTCCAATAATTTTTTTCTTCCTCTTTTTTTTGCCTGTACTCTTTTTTTCTTCGTTCCCAGAGGCTCACGCTTGTCTGCCCTAAATTACCTGACAGAGCACAATCAGCGCCGGATTAATAGCACACAGGTAATTTAAACTACTTGCTTCTGTGAAAGGAGTTGGGTTGGCGGGTCAGAATAGTTTGCTTGCTGTACTTATTTAGCAAGTCCCCCGTCCCATGTCCCCTCCCTAACCTTTCCCTCCCCTGTCCCTCCCCTGTTTTTCACTACCCTTTCCCTCCTTGCCTTCCCCTGTTTTCCTCTGCCCTGCCTTTCCCTTGCCTTGCTTTTCCCTTTCCTTCCTTTTCCTGCCCTCCTCTGCCCTTTCCTGTTCCTTGCCTTATCCTGCCCTGCCCCTTACCTGCCCTACTTTATCCTTGCCTTGCCTTGCCTTGTCTTGCCTTGCCTTGCCTTGTCTTGCCTTGCCTTGCCTTGCCTCTCTTGCCTTGCCTTGCCTTGCCTTGCCTTGCCTTGCCTTGCCTTGCCTTGCCTTATCCTCCTCAGTGTATCATTTCAACCTCATTAATTAAACGTTTAAGATATGGTTTATTTAACTTATCTAACAATTATTCTGAAGAAAAATGTACTTCGACACAAAACTTAGCAGTATTAATATCAGTTCTTATCGACAAACAACTAAGCTTGCTCGTAATGAAGCTGACGACTCTCCAAAGAGAAGATTGTAACTAAAGCTTATTATACATATTTGTCCTGTAGTGTAATTCAGATTTTGAGGGAAGAGAAAGAGGATGTAGTAGAATCTTCATCTGAATACAAGAGTTTATTTATTTGGCAGGCTGTGTAGAGGCCATTCATTCCTCTGACGATCATCTTAAAAGGGAATTCAATCCTCTCATTCGGTATTCTATCCTCACAAATCTCATACATTCGGCACTTCCTCCGCTTCCCCTCATTTTCCACGCCTTACTTTCTTATTCGTTCACCACATAACCTTATCACCACTTTTTATCTCTATATCACCACTAAAATTTGTATTCTCTCTTTTTCTTATTTCTTATTCTTTTTTCTCACTGTCACTATCTTTAATTTTAACTCCTCCTATTCTTCCTTCCTTCCTTCCTATTACATGAAAATATTGTTCCCTTGTCCGCCTCGCTGCACAACATTCACGCTTAAGTTACGTAGTATCTCATATCTCTTGTCACTTTTCATATTCGTATCCTAAAGAATTTCTCCTTTGCTACTGCCTCCTTTACCCTATTTCTTTATTAAATTCTGTGTATCCAGCTGTATTCACCCTCTTAACCCCTTGCTTCCCTGCTTTGTTGATATTTTCTGTGATTTTTTCTTATTTTGATGAAACGCAAGAACAGATCTATCTCGTCTTTCTATCAGCAGTGTACTCTGGTGTCTAATTTCTCTTGAAGGATTTTTTTTACTTTTCATGCGAGTGTAACAAAGATAAATTTACTTCGTTTTCTCTCCTCTTGGTTTCGGTAATCATAATAATCTTGCTTCCTATCTATCATCATCATCATTGTTATCATTATCTTCATCATCATTATCATCATTAAAACGATGCTTTTCAGAGAGCGAAAAAATAAGGGTAATATTTCTTAAGATCTAGTGTTTCCTTCCTCCATTACATGCGAGATGGTACTGAGGAAGCCAAAATAGGAACATAAAACAAAATAAACAAATAAAGTAAAAAAAAAAAAAAGATAAGATTAACAAAGCAGAATGAGGAAGTAAAATAATTTCCCTTCTGTGTCTTCCTTCCTCGCGTGGGAACCTGATAGGAGGGTGAAGAGTTCCTGGTGTGGTTTTTTTTTCCCTTCTCTCTCTCCTTTTCTTTCCTTTCCTTCCCTTCCCTTCATTTTTTTCCCTCTACGATACACAAGGAAAACGGAATCGTATATTATGTCTCCTTTTAATTTGATGCCTTGTTGCGTTTATGATTATTGTTATTATTATTATTATTATTATTATTATTATTATTAATTATTATTATTATCATTATTG